>CAHIKZ030004384.1:4625000-4805000 GCA_903632075.3 Acanthosepion pharaonis | reverse complement strand
GACATGGTGACACTCTTATCTCTTGTTAAATAATTTGCCAGTGGACAATAGCAAGAGTTGACAGGGAGACATGGTGGTACTCTCATGCTCTTGTGGAATAAACTACTTCTATTTGACAATATCAACTGTTGACGCTGCGGCTTCATGACACTTTCACCTCCTGAGGAGTAAGCTACCACCAGTGGACAATAGAGATTGAGGAAAGAAAATTGGTGACACTTCACACCTCCTGTGAAGCAAACTCTACCAGCAGTGTACAATGGAGGCTGTTGACATTGTGACACACTCACATCTTTTGAAATAAACTACCAACAAGAATGGCCGAAAGAAAGATATCGTCCATGCATAACTCACACTTTATGTCAACTCGGGTAATTGCTAAGGAAGGTCAAGCTAAGTGAATATAGGCAACCTTAGCAAAAGGAGAAAACTGCTTTTTTTCTGGAAAAAAAAACAGTGAGCTGGAAGTGAATTGAAAGCAGCTACTCTAAATGTCAGGGTGTAGAATCAATAAATATTAAACATTTTAACTACCTCAATATATAGGGCAGCTCTAAGAAATCGAGCAAACTGCAACAGGCCACAAGGGACAAGTTGTGGAGAGCCTTGATCACATATTTTCCTGGAGGGATGCAGCACATAGATGATGATTATAGAGGTAAAATAGTTAATAATAATAATATAAACCAGTAAAAGTGTTAGGATGAGCACTTGGGAATAACCTTAACCCTAACGCATGGGGAATTGCTTATCTATATGGCAAGTGTAATTGATGAGTCAGGTTCCAGTATAATCTGTTGTGTTCACTTCACACTAATACCTTTGGGAAAGGCAAGAACCCATTACTTTACTCCCTCTCCCTACATACACACACACCTCAGCAAAGTAGACTGGGTTCTTTAGTTTGGATTAGCAGACAGCCTTGGAGAAAAACACCTCTGCTTTTAAAGGTACAGAGAAACCCGTGAGAAACCTCTCAACTCTCTTAGCCAAAAAACATAGCACTTCACACAAAATGGAATCTTTTGAGGGCCATGAACACTGATGTCTTCAGGTGACATGGCATTTAAAAGAAAAATAAACTTGCACTAACGTTTCATCTTAAGGTACTTTTATTCAGTTCATATTAATTCTGTTCAGAAATGTCAGCTAGTGAGATAATAATGTTGGTATAAAAAGAGATAGCACAACTTAACATTCTACCTGGTATCTAGACAGAATATTTTGTTACTGGCATGCCACATTGGTTGATTAAGAAGATGACTCTACTCTTTACTTTTGTGCTGAACATCAATCAGCTCTTATGCCTTGACAAGGTTTGAGATAATACTATATATAAATATGTATGTATGTGTGTGCATGTGGTCAAGTGATTAGAATGTTTCCATTCTGACCATGTGACATGGGTTCAAATCTCACTATGGTCAATTTGTCAGGAAGGAGACTTCCTGTTGTTATCAAACTCAAGGGGTTGATCCCAGTATGCGGCATCATTGGAAAGTGCCTGAAAACCATATCACAGGTTGTTCCAAACCTTCTGAGTGAAATTGTGTTGATGGAACCCTTGGAGACCATTGATAGCTGTGCTAGCACAAAGTCACAAGTCATCCTAGCGAAGGGTTTGAGCATACTCACCTTGTTCAAATTGTTGGTCATGCTAGATAACACTAGTTTCCCAGAAACTGTAACTAAAGTCTGCCCAACATAATAGCAGTATAAACCACAGTTGGGCTCTGTGGGTGTTGAATAAATACAAATGCACCTGAGGAAGCATATTTTATAGGGATTGGCTAGCCATCCTAGTAAACAGGTATCCTTGAATACAAGTGACCAGTTATACATGTGTGTCTACACAATGTAATCAGTTATTTAAATGAAATATAATTGCAAATAAATACAGATAACTGCTTATATTTTATAATAACATGTTCAATATACTGAGGACAGTGCCACATATAGTGTAAATGTTAGTTTTTTTGGATCTTGTTAAAAACATTACAGTCATTTGTGTAGTTAGTTTTACAGTGATAGAATAATTTATCCAATGTCTAAAATTAAGACAGTTCCATTCTCTACTGTATTTTTATTCATGAATGGTGACTGCTACCACCCTCTACCAAGAGTTACAAAATAGGACTCGATATAAACCATCTTCGGTAAGACATTAAACTACATCTGCATCCTGGGTAAGATGTTAAACTATGTCTGGCAGCAAGGCCTCTGATCAGGAGGTTTTGAGGAGCATGGAACCACCTCTTAATTGCTGGTGTTCCCAGGTCCACCCTGACTCGGGGTGGTAGCACCTGTTGGGCTCCCAGCTAAAATACTAGAAAACTTATAACTAGCACATTTTCAATGGCAGCACCAACTTAAATCAGCAGTATATATAACTCAAAAAGAAAACCTTGAGATAATGAAGATGTTGATGTTCCAGACAACTTCCAAAAAAAAAAAAAATTGATTAGAAAGGTAACCCCCATCAATACTGGAAAGCATGATAAAAGTAGACTTGAGAAAGCTAATTTCCTGGAAAAGTGTTTTAATTGAAAGATTTTACTGGCTTCTCAGTGAACAAATACTGAATGTTTCCTTATAAGAAAACAGCTAATATTACTATTTCTACTACCTTTCAAGATAAATGATTGAGTCATTAGTTCTTTAGGAAAGAATAGTATATAGAAAGGTAAATTGTGAAAGGTAATTATTAAAAGTCTTTACTTAAAACTATGTTCTTACCATGGAACTTTTCAATTGTCTCCATCATGGTGGACTCGTTATGTAGAAGTCAGCATGTGTGCTGTCAAGAGACGTGATGAAACTAATTTATTCCCTTGTCTAGCTGGAGTATTCAGAGGTCAATTAGACAGATTCCTGCTTTGAGTTTCTTCAGAATGAAACTGGCCTGTAAGTAGAACTTGCAAGAAATTTCCCTGTCATTATCTTGAAAGTGCACTTTCCATTGTTTGCAAATAGTTTTGTTTCGGTGTATTTATATCAAGACAAGATGAGCAGCTTGCATTACCATGTCATGCCAAAAGTAAGCTTTGTTTCTTTAGTGGCATACCAACTCCTTATGGGTCATTTAATTCCAAAATTTAATTTTCTGGGAGCATTAGTAATTTTTTTTTATAAATATTTATTGCTGGTAATGTTTTTGAGATGAAAATGTATTTTTACTATAAAAATGTTTATATTTTAATAGTTTTTAGACTCCAGTTTGGGGTTAACTATTTGCCCATATCTGGGACCCTTACAGGTGCTACCATCCCAGGTCAGGGTTAACCTGGGAACAACAGCAATTAAGAGGTGATTTCATGCTCCTCAAAACCTCCTAATCAGAGGTTTTGCTAGTTTATCGTAATACCCAGGACATAACAGACGTAAGCAGTATTGACATTTTATATTTATATTGCCTATTTTTTAAAATAAGGCTATTTTTGCAAAATTCTCTTTTTTTTTGTTTCATTCTTTCTCCTGACTAATTTTCTTTTTGCTTTCTTTCTTTTTACATCATTCATTTATTCTTCATTCACCCTTATTTTACATTCTTCCTTCATCCTTATTTTATAATTTTCATTCATCCTTATTTTATATTCTTCATTCATCCTTATTTTATATTCTTCCTTCATCCTTATTTTATAATTTTCATTCATCTTTATTTTACATTCTTCCTTCATCCTTATTTTATAATTTTCATTCACCCTTATTTTATATTCTTCATTCATCCTTATTTTATATTCTTCATTCATCCTTTTTTTATATTTTTCCTTCATCCTTATTTTACATTCTTCATTCACCCTTATTTTATATTCTTCCTTCATCCTTATTTTAAATTCTTCATTCATCCTTATTTTATATTCTTCATTCACCCTTATTTTATATTCTTTATTCACCCTTATTTTATATTCTTCATTCATCCTTATTTTTTCATTCTTCATTCAACCTTATTTTAAATTCTTCCTTCATCCTTATTTTACATTCTTCATTCATCCTTATTTTATATTCTTCCTTCATCCTTATTTTATAATTTTCATTCATCTTTATTTTACATTCTTCCTTCATCCTTATTTTATAATTTTTTCATTCTTCCCTTTCCTTATTTTATATTCTTCATTCATCCTTATTTTATATTCTTCATTCATCCTTTTTTATATTTTTTCCTTCATCCTTATTTTATTTCTTCCTTCATCCTTATTTTATATTCTTCCTTCATCCTTATTTTAAATTCTTCATTCATCCTTATTTTTTATATTCTTCATTCATTTATTTTATATTCTTCATTCTCTTTATTTTTACATTCTTCCTTCATCCTTATTTTTAATTTTTCTTATTTTTTATATTCTTCATTCATCCTTATTTTTTTTTTACATTCTTCATTCATTCCTTATTTTAAATTCTTCCATTCATCCTTATTTTACATTCTTCCTTCATTCTTTATTTTAAATTCTTCATTCATCCTTATTTTATATTCTTCCTTCATCCTTATTTTATTCATTCATTCATTATTATTTTATATTCTTCCTTCATCCTTATTTTATTCAATTTTATATTCTTCATTCATCCTTATTTTATATTCTTCATTCATTCATTATTTATTTTCTTCCATCCTTATTTTATATTTTTTCATTCATTATATTCTTATTTTTTTTAAATTCTTCATTCATCCTTATTTTATATTCTTCATTCATTCTTATTTTATATTCTTCCTTCATCCTTATTTTATATTCTTCATTCACTTCTTTTACATTCCTCATTTTTATATTCTTCCTTTCATATTTTTTTAAAATTGTTTTTAATCCTTTTCCTTTTTTAATTCTTCATTTGTCCTATTTTACCTTATTTTTATATTCTTCATTCATCCTTATTTTATATTTTCTTTTTATATTCTTCCTTCATCCTTATTTTTATTCATTCTTTCATTCATCCTTATTTTAATTTTATATTCTTCCTTTCCTTATTTTAAATTCTTCCTTTTTATTTTATATTTTCTTCATTCATTCCCTTTTTTTTTATATTTTTTATTCATTAACTTTTTTATTTTATATTCTTCATTCATCCTATTTTTTCATTCTTCATTTTATTCATCCTTATTTTAAATTCTTCCTTCATCCTTATTTTATTTTATTCTTCATTCATTTCCCTTATTTTCTATTCTTCATTCATCCTTATTTTTACATTCTTCATTTATTTTATTTTAAATTCTTTTTTCATCCTTATTTTACATTCTTCATTCATCCTTATTTTTTATATTCTTCCTTCATCCTTATTTTATTTAATTTTCATTCATCTTTTTCATTTTTTCATTCATTTTGTTCATCCTTATTTTTCTAATTTTATCATTTTACATTCCCTTATTTTATATATTTCTTCATTCATCCTTATTTTACATTCTTCATTTTTATCCTTTTTTTATATTTTTTCCTTCATCCTTTTTTATTCTTCCTTCCTTATTTTTAATTTAAAATTTTTTTTTATTCTTCCTTTCATCGTTATTTTTTGTTTTCATTCATCCTTATTTTTATATTTTTCTATTCATCAACGATTTTTATTTTATATTCTTTATTCAAAAAGGTTATTTTTATATTCTTCATTCATTTATTCTTCATTTTTTTATTCTTCCTTCATCCTTATTTTATTTTAAATTCTTCATTATCCTTATTTTATTTTTTCATTTTATATTCTCCCATCCTTTTTTATCATTCATTCTTCATTCATCCTTATTTTTTTACATTCTTCATTTTTATTCTTTTTATTTTCATTTGCCCTTATTCTTCCTTCATCCTTATTTTATTTTATATTCGCCCTTTTTTTTATATTCTTCCTTCATTCTTCCTTTCCTTTTAATTTAAATTTATTTTAATTTTTTTTTTCGTTTCATCCTTATTTTTCATTTTCCTTCATTTTATTTTATAATTTTACATTCATTTTTATTTTTCTGATTCTTCATCATTCATCCTTATTTTATATTTTTTTATTCATCCTTTTTATATTTCATTCATTTTTATATATTTTTTTTTACATTCTTCCTTAATTTAAATTGTATTTTTCATTCAGTTTTTTACATTCTTTTCATCCTTATTTTATCTTCCTTTCATTCATCCTTATTCTTTAACATTTTATTCTTCCTTCATCCTTATTTTTAATTCTTCATTTTTTGTTGGCCTTATTTTAAAAATCTTTATTTTACCTTTTCATATTTTATATTCTTTTATTCATCCTTATTTTATATTCTTCCTTCATCCTTATTTTAAAATTCATCTTATTTTAATTCATTCATCCTTATTTTAAATTTTCATTCATCTTTATTTTATATTCTTCCTTCATCCTTAACATTTTACATTCTTCATTTTATTGGCCTTATTTTATATTTCTTCCTTCATCCTTATTTTATATTCTTCATTCATCCTTATTTTATATTTAAATCCTTATTTTAATTCTTCATTTTTTTATTTTATTTCTTTATTTTTGTATTCCCGCGATTCTTTTTTACATTTTCATTCATCCTTATTTTTTCTTCATTCTTCATTTGTTTCATCTTTTATTTTTATTCCTTCATCCTTATTTTATAATTTTCATTCATCCTTATTTTATATTCTTCCTTCATCCTTATTTTTAAAATTTTCATTCATCTTTATTTTACATTCTTCCTTCATCCTTATTTTTTATAATTTTCATTCTTCTGATTTTATATTCTTCATTCATCCTTATTTTATATTCTTCATTTTATTCCTTTTTTTATATTTTTCCTTCATCCTTATTTTTAAAATTCTTCATTTCATTTTTATTTTATTTTTCTTCCTTCATCCTTGTATTTTAATTCTTCATTATCATTTTTTATTTTATATTCTTCTTCATTCACCCCTTTATTTTATATTCTTTATTTTATCCTTCCTTTAATTTTTTATTCTTCATTTATCCTTATTTTTTCCTTTCTTCATTTTTTCTTCCTTATTTTTTAATTCTTCCTTTTTTGTCTATCATCCTTATTTTATTCTCTTAACATTTTTTGCCCTATTCATCCTTATTTTTTTATAATTTTCATTCATCTTTTTCTTCATTCATCCTTATTTTATATATTCTTCCTTCATCCTTATTTTATATTCTTCATTTCCTTATTATTTTAAATTCTTCCTTCATCTTATTTTCGTTTTCATTCATCCTTTGTTTATCATTCTTCCTTTCTCGTTAACATTTTTTATAATTTTTATTCATCTTATTTTATATTTTTCAAAAAAGGTTACCTTTTATCCTTTTTTTTCATTTTTATTCCTCCTTATTTTATATTCTTCCTTTCCTTATTAATTTAAAATTGTATTTTAATCTTCATTTCTCGTTTCCTTATTTGTCTATCACTTTTTTCTCGTTAACATTTTATTAGTCGCCAACGATTCTTCTGATGATTTTGGCAAAAAAAGGTTACCTTTTTATTTTTTACATCCTTATTTTTATTCCTCCTTTTATAATTTTCTTTTATATTCTTCCTTTATAATTTTAATTTAAAATTGTATTTTTTAATTTCATTTTCGTTTCATCCTTATTTTATCTTCCTTCATTTTTATCCTTCTCATTAACATTTTTATTCTTCATCGATTCTTCTATGATTCTTCATTTTTTTACCTTTTATATTCTTTACTATTTATTCCTCCCTTATTTTTATTCTTCCTTCATCCTTATTTTTTAAAATTTTATTTTTTTTTTAATCTCCTTTTTTTATATTTTTTCTCCCCGTTTTATGTCTATCCTTATTTTATTCTCGTTAACATTTTATTCATCGCCAATTTTTCTGATTCTTCATTCATCCTTATTTTTATATTCTTCATTCATTCTCCTTATTTTAAATTCTTCCTTCATCCTTATTTTAATTTAAAATTGTTTTTAATCTCAGTTTCTCGTTTCCTCCCCGTTTGTCTATCCTTATTTTATATTCTCGTTAACATTTTATTCTTCATCATCCATTTTATATTCTTCTGATGATTGTTGGCAAAAAAATTTTACCTTTTTATTCGCCTTCATTCATTTTTTATTCTTCATTCATATTTTTCCTTTCTTCATTAATTTTAAAATTGTTTTTTTTTACATTCTTCCTTCATCCTTATTTTAATTTGTCTATCATTTTCATTCTCGTTAACATTTTATTCTAATTTGCCATTCTTCATTCATCCTATTTTTTTTCATTTTTCATTCAACCTTATTTTTTTTACATTCTTCCTTCATCCTTATTTTTTCTTCCTTTTTATCCTCTTCCTTTCCTTATTAATTTAAAATTGTATTTTAATTTTCATTTTTTATTTTATATTCTTCATTCATCTCGTTTACATTTTACTAATCGCCAACGATTCTTCTGATTTAGGTCTTCAAAAAAAGGTTACCCTTTTTTTCTTCCTTCATCCTATTCTTCCTTTATTCCTTATTTTATATTCTTCCTTTCATCTTATTTTATAATTTAAAATTGTTTTTTAATCTCATTTTCTTTATTTCCTCCCCTTTTTTATATTCTTCATTCATTCTCGTTAACATTTTTCTATTCGCCAACGATTCTTTTGATGATTCTTCCTTCATCCTTATTTTATATTCTTCATTTTATTTATTCCTCCTTATTTTATTTCTTCTTCCTTTCCTTATTTTTAATTCTTCATTCATTTTAAAAAATCCTTTTTTTATTTTACATTTTTTACATTCGTTCTCCTTATTTTGTCTATCATTCATCTCATCCTTCTTTTATACATTTTACTTCCTCGCCATCGATTCTTTTTGCCCTAATTTTGGCAAAAAATTACCTTTTTTTTATTCTTCCTTCATCCTTATTTATTCCTCCTCTTTTATATTCTTCCTTTTATATTATTAATTTAAAATTGTTTTTAATCTTCATTTTCCTCCTTTTTTTGTCTTTCCTTCATCCTTCTCGTTAACATTTTACTAGTCGCCAACGATTCTTCTTTTGAGGTTCTTCCTTCATCCTTATTTTACCTTTTTCATTCATCCTTATTTTTATTCCTCCTTTTTTTATTTCTTCCTTTCCTTATTAATTTAAATTGTTTTTAATTCAGTTTTTATTTTCCTCCTTCTTTTGTCTATCACTTATTTTTCTTCATTAACATTTTAAATTCTCGCCAACCTTCTGATGAGGTTTGGTATTTTACAAAAAAAGGTTACCCTTATTTTCGCCGGGACTATTTATTCATCCTTATTTTTTATATTCTTCCTTTCCTTTTTTTAAATTTTATTTTAATCCTTATTTTACATTTCCTCCCCGTTTGTTTATCCTCCGCGATTCTCGTTAACATTTTATATTCTTCAACGATTCTTCTGATGATTTTTTAAATTCTTCATTTTATATTCGCCTTACTTTTATTCCTCCTTTTTTATATTCTTCCTTTCCTATTTTTAAAATTCTTTTTAATTCAGTTTTCGTTTATAATTTTCATTTGTCATCCTTATTTTCGTTAACATTTTTCATTCAACCTTTTTTTCTGATTGTTCATTCAAAGGTTATTTTTATATTCTTTTATTCATCCTTATTTTTCCTTTCTTATTAATTTAAAATTGTATTTTAATTCAGTTTCTCGTTTCATCCCCTTTTTTCTATCACTTCCGCGATTCTCGTTAACATTTTACTTATCGCCAATTCTTCTTTGATTTGGCAAAATTATTTTTTTTTTTATATTCTTCATTCTTCCTCCTTATTTTTTATTCTTCCTTTCCTTATTAATTTAAATTGTTCCTTCATCTCAGTTTCTCGTTTCTTCCCCGTTTGTCCTTATTTTATATTCTTCTCGTTAATCCTTATTTTAACGATTCTTCTTCATCCTTATTTTACATTCTTCATTCATTCGCCGGGACTTTTTTTCCTCCTTTTTTATATTCTTCCTTTCCTTTTTAATTTAAAATTGTATTTTAATCTCATTTTATATTCTTCCCCATTCATCTTATTTTACATTCTTCCTTCTCGTTAACATTTTACTAATCGCCAACGATTCTTCTGATATTTTTGGCAAAAAAAAGGTTCATCCTTTTATTTTCGCCGGGACTCCTTCATCCTTATTTTTATATTCTTCCTTCATCCTTATTTTATTTAAAATTCATTTTATTTTTTTTTCTTCCTTCATCCTTATTTTATATCACTTCATTCTTCATCGTTAACATTTTTATTTTAGTCTTCATTCATTCTTCTTTTGATTTGGCTTCAAAAAAGGTTCCTTTATTTTTTCCAATTTATTCCTTCATCCTTATTTTCTTCTTTCCTTCATTAATTTAAAATTTTTATCTTCTTCTCGTTTCATCCCTTATTTTATCATCCGCATTCTCGTTATTTTTTTTTCATTTTTTACATTCTTCCAACGATTCTTCTTTTATAATTTTTGGCAAAAAATTTTTATATTCTTCAACTCATTCCTCCTCTTTTATATTCTTCCTTCATCCTTATTTTAAAATTTTATTTTTCATCTTTATTTTACATTCTTCCTTCCCCTTTGTTATCATTTTCATTCTCGTTAACATTTTATATTCTTCAACGATTCTTCTGATTTTATATTCTTCAAAAAAAAGGTTACATCCTTATTTTTTTACATTCTTCATTTTGCCCTTTTTTAAATTCTTCCTTCATCCTTATTTTTTTATTCTTCATTCATCCTTTTTTATTTTAAATTCTTCCTTCATCCTTATTTTATAATTTTCATTCTTCTCGTTCATCCTTTTTTTAAATTCTTCATTCATTCTTATTTTATTGTTCCTTCATCCTTATTTTATATTCTTCATTTATTCCTTATTTTACATTCTTCCTTTCAATTTTTAAATTTTTATTTTATTTTTTATTTTTTTCTTCCCGTTCATCCTTATTTTAAATTCTCGTTCATTTTATTTTTATTTTATTCTTCATTCACCCTTTATTTTATATTCTTTATTCATCCTTATTTTATATTCTTCCTTTCATCCTTAATTTAAAATTCTTCATTCATCCTTATTTTCTCGTTTCCTCCCTGTTTGTCTATCTTCATCCTTATTTTCGTTCATTTTACTAATCGCCAACATCCTTATTTTGTTGGCAAAAAAAAATTCATCACCTTTTTTATATTCTTCATTCATCCTTATTTTATATTCTTCATTCACCTTTATTTTATTTTATTTATTTTATTCTTTATTTTTATTTTATATTCTTCATTCATCCTTATTTTTTCATTCATCTTTATTTTACATTCTTCCTTCATCCCGTTTTTAAATTTTCATTCACCCTTCTTCATCCTTATTTTACATTCTTCATTCATCCTTATTTTATATTCTTCCTTCATCCTTATTTTATATTCTTCCTTCATCCTTATTTTACATTCTTCATTCACCCTTATTTTAAATTCTTCATTCATCCTTATTTTATATTCTTCCTTCATCCTTATTTTATATTCTTCCTTCATCCTTATTTTACATTCTTCATTCATCCTTATTTTAAATTCTTCATTCAAATTTTATATTTTATTCCTTCATCCTTATTTTATATTTATTCCTTCATTCCTTATTTTACATTCTTCATTCATCCTTATTTTCAATTTTCTTCATTCATCCTTATTTTATATTCTTCCTTCATCCTTATTTTTTACATTCTTCATTTCCTTCTTATTTTAAATTGGCATTCATCCTTATTTTTTCATTTCTTTTTTTTTAACCTTATTTTATATTCTTCATTCTTCCTTCATCCTTATTTTACATTCTTCATTCATCCTTATTTTATATTCTTCCTTCATCCTTATTTTATAATTTTCATTCATTATTTTATTTTATTCATTCTTCTTCTTTCATCCTTATTTTTTATAATTTTCATTCCCCTTATTTTATATTCTTCAATTCTCCTTATTTTACATTCTTCCTTCATCCTTATTTTATAATTTTCATTCATCTTTATTTTACATTCTTCCTTCATCCTTATTTTATAATTTTCATTCATTCATCCTTATTTTATTTTCTTCAATCATCCTTATTTTATATTCTTCCTTCATCCCTTTGTTTATCATTCTTCGATTCTCGTTAACATTTTAAATTCTTCATTCATCCTTATTTTTCATTCTTCAAAAAACCTTATTTTAAATTTTTCATTCATCCTTATTTTACATTCTTCATTCATCCTTATTTTAAATTCTTCATTCATCCTTATTTTATATTCTTCCTTCATCCTTATTTTACATTCTTCATTCACCCTTATTTTAAATTCTTCATTCATCCTTATTTTTTCATTCTTCATTCAACCTTATTTTAAATTCTTCCTTCATCCTTATTTTACATTCTTCATTCATCCTTATTTTATATTCTTCCTTCATCCTTATTTTATAATTTTCATTCATCTTTATTTTACATTCTTCCTTCATCCTTATTTTATAATTTTCATTCACCCTTATTTTATATTCTTCAATCATCCTTATTTTATATTCTTCCTTCATCCTTATTTTACATTCTTCATTCACCCTTATTTTAAATTCTTCATTCATCCTTATTTTTTCATTCTTCATTCACCCTTATTTTATATTCTTCCTTCATCCTTATTTTTTCATTCTTCATTCATCCTTATTTTACATTCTTCATTCGCTCTTTATTCTTCCTTTGCCAGCGATTTATGTCAAGCCTACGATTGATAAGATTAGATTTCCTGTATCATTAATTTGGGATTCCTTTTCATTTAATATTTGTTAGTTTTATTTGCAATATTTATTTTGTTTTACTTTTGGTCAGCAACAAAGCTCAGTTTTCTTAAATATTATGTAATATCAGTTCTCCTAAATGACAATGAATGTTGGAGACTATCTAGATAGTTGTTATAACAGGCAAGAAAATATGACAAGACTCTGAAGGTGCATAAGAATAGTAAATGATGCCTTCCAGAGGCTAAACAAAATTTTAAGAGATAGGAAAATTTTGTTAGAATCAAAGAAAAGTGCTCAACTACTTTGTCAGTAATAGTTTTGTTTGACATGTGCATTTGTATCAAGACAAGACAATCACTTTGCCTTACCATGTCTTAACAGAAGTCAGCAGCCTCTAGTTATTCAAATAAAGCCATTTTCTTCTCTGAATGTGGCAACCACCTCAGCATTTAGATCAGTGCTCTAGAATAGTTAACAGTGGTGACATTTTTTTTTATAGTATATTGTATAATTACTTATTCAAATAAAGTTTATTTTATATCCTGAAAGTTCATAATCCTCTGGTATGACAGTGAATGCTGGACAATTTCCTCACAGATGAAGAGGAGACTTCAAGCAATGAAGATATGGTTCTACAGAAGGATGCTGAGAAAATATAGAGAGAAAAACCAAAAGGTCACTTACGTTTAAAATCAAAAAAAGACTGTTGAAATTTCTAGATTACATAATGAGAAAAGAGGGCTTAGTTAATTTGATACTCACAAAACACCCAAGGCAAAAGTGGCAGAGGGAAACAGCAAGTAATGGTTAACGAGTTTGAGTAAATGGATGATAAAACAGAGAGGGGAGAAACAGTAAGGGGTCAAATATTACTTAGTGTTACAACAGATAGGAGGTTGTGGAGAAAAATGATCAACCACACCAGGATGTAACATACCACGTAAAAGAGATTTGATTGAAAGAATAAAATTCCAACAAGATTTAAAATGAATTAAGTAGAAATTATGTGGTGAAAATAAAGTCTGGGAAGATATTTATTATTTTAGAGTAAAAAGAAATGTTAGATCAAGAATAAAATGCATTAATTCTTCAGAAATTAACTGGCAAAAATAACGGATTTGAGCATGATGCTCATTGCTTAGAGTATTTGAAACATACTTGGCTGTAAAGCTCTCTCTGGATTAGTGGTCTAAAGCACACAGGGATCAGGAGATAGTTTCCTCTATAAAGGGAAAGCCAGTTTAAATCCTATGAGAGAACACATTGAGTCTCTTGTATTTGCTGGCCAGTAGAGAATTCACACTGTTTAGAAGAAGTAGAAATAATAGGGTGTCTAGTTAAACACATGTATCCATAAAAATAATGTTTACAGTAATATATAATAATAATGCAAGTAATCAGTATGGATATTTCCAAAAGGATATAAATCCAGGGAGAGATCTGTCAGAGACAGAGCAATAATCATTATTATAAAGAAAATGAACACTTAAAAGGCTATGAAATGATATTTATTACTTTAAGGCTGAAAAATGTGACCTCAACTCTTCAGACTTTGTAATTACGAGGTCTGAAGAGTTGAGGTCAAATTTTCTGACCTTAAAGAAATAAATATCACCTCATAGCCTTTTAAGTGTTCATTTTCTTATAGCATATAAATTACACAACAAAAACGTCCAAAATTACCTCATGTGGCAGAGATCTATTTCAGCCAATGTGAAGTATGTTGGTCTTATAGACTCTATCAACTGGCTGAAATAGGCCTATAACCACATGAGGTAAATTTGGATTTTTTTGATGTGTAATTTATATGCTCTGTTATAATAAATACATTGAATTCTTTGTGGATCAGTTTTAATATTTCATATTATTAGGATCCAATTCAAATTTATACCAACGGATATATATATATATATATATATTTCGAGCGCTTAGCCTTGGAGTGGGTAGAATGGAGATCAGTGTGTTTTAGTAGACTCAGCTTGTCTGAATTGTCTTCAAGAAGCAAGAGCAACATCTAAAAGGTCAACCAATCTAACAGTGATCTCATCCCACAATCCTTACTCTTGCTCTATATGCAGCCTCCTTTGTAATCACTAGCAGATCTTAAGTGCTACTTAAGATCATTGCACAAAATTCCATAACTGAATCAATTAAGTTGTCAGGTCCTAATACATTGAAACTTATGGGAGAGTCCATTATTATTGGTTCTCTGCTGCTTGCTCAGTTGCCACTGCCCGTAGGAATCACTTCTTCCACCTATATTGTAGCGACATGTCTGATTGCAATAGACGTCTCTTTGTCTCCACCCGTAACAAGTGTAAATGAAGCAAAGTCACTATTTGCTGCTCAAATGAAAGAATGTATTGCATCTCGCAAGTTCGGCTCCAAGGATTATTGGTGTCTCTGCAAGAGCGTACTTAACAATAGCAAACCCTCTATACCTCCTTTGTTTTGTTTTTTTTAAGTGTTTCACCCCAAGAAAGGACTAGGACGCAAGGGGTTACAGAAGATTTGGAGCAAGATCAGATAGGAGTGATAGAGGAAAGGATGAGAAGAAGGATAGTGGATAGAACAACGCAACTGGAGATGTCGATTGACATTACATTTGAATAGTTGGAGATTATAGCTCTCTGACCTCTTCTGCCAAGAGGGCTGAATGCTTTGCTCGGAAATTCTTTTCTGGTGTACCCACACCCGATTTCCCCATTAGAACTGAGGCTCAGTTGAGTGAGTTACACATAAACCCATCATCGGTCCTGGGCATCATCTCTAAATTAGACCCTCACAGATGGGATACTAGCCATTGTCCTGAAGAAAATGTTCACCTGAGCTGGCCCCTGCCCTCTCCAAATTATATAACTACTGCCTCAATGAATCTTGTTTTCCAGTCTTGTCTAATGGATGTCAGTTATCCTGTTAATTTTCCCTCTGAAAGTTCTCCACTACCTTAAGCAGGTATTGAACTCACACTCTTTGGGTCTTGTCACTGGATCTAACCAACGCCTTTATCCACTGTGCCATGTGTCCTTATTATTATTGGTATATTTATATAATCAATACGATACATTTTGTGTGCATTACTGTATACCTACTTTTGCACCCACTGTATACTTATAAGCTGTGTTCAGAATTTCTAAGAAATAATTTATCATGGTAAACCAGCTTTATTTTTTTATTACCTCAACTCCTTTTAGTCATCGTTCTCCTAGAAGGTGTGTTTACTTTAGACCTATGATTTGTATCCTCAATGTTTGTTCTTTGCTTGCCAAATTCTGATCTTATTTGTGATTGTTCACATATATTATACTGTTAAACATATAAGGACTCTGCTTATAAGTTTTGGTTGATATTGGAAGCAATGAATCATTCCTTTCTTCATATAGAAATGGTAGTTTGAATTAAAATCAATATGTATTTCAATACTTGTGTGTTTTCTATTAGTAAATGTGCTAACTGCACAGTGTTCACTTCACCCAAAAAGAACATCTTTTATTGGGTTCTTTTTCCATAGAAAATTGTATTTTTGATTTTATAAAGGTTACATGATACAAGATTGTCTCTGGATTTTAAGGATTCTGTTGTTGTATGAAGGTGTCATCTATACAAGTTTTTAGTGTTTTGAACTGGAGACTATTTGAAAGAATGGTAGGATAATCATTATGAAAAAAAAAAACATACATATTAATTTTCAAAAAAATACCTTAACTACCATGGAATTTTCCGTCATTTACAGTTGTGCCATAGGAAAACAATGATAAAAATTCTCATAACCAGAGGTTTGGTAATGCTTGGGGCCAATTCCTTGATTGTATGCCCCTAGGACTCAGGTGGGTGGGGGCTATAGAGCCAAATACTGAGAAATGTAAGAAAGGAAGACATTTCAATATGGGAAAACAGATTTATTCAAATTAAATATAAACTAACTTTTTATTTCACTCTTTTATTGGATGCCCTCACAATATGGATGCCCAGGGCTGTCATACCCTCTGCCTTCCTCATTTTTGAATGCTACTGAACCTGTGGTTAATGATAGTGATAAATTCAACCATTTCCAAACAGAAAACAAAAAACATTTTGCATTCATCGACCAATGTGATCAGTGCTATTGTTGGCTGAAATTTATAAATTCTTTCTCTTAAAATGTTATCACTTTGAGATGGGAATTTCCATCCTGAACTTTTGTTTAAGGTATAGGGAGAAGGTCAGAATCTTGGTGATGTCATAATTTTCCCCTTTTAGTTACACAAGCTACCCATTTCAAATGATGTGGTTTTGGGTGAAGCTCTTTATGATGGTACAGCATAAGTCTATGTGATCTGATGAAGGGTTGTCTTCAACAAAAAGAGAATTCATTCACTTGAAGCTGTTTTGTTTTCATCATTGATGTAAAAAAAACTGCTGTAGATAGTTGTTACTTTAGAAATTTCTGAACATGTCTGATATCACATATGACATCCACATGAGAGTCTAAATCTGACTAAACTATTTAAGTACATGATGCAAGTTCCGAGGTTAATATTTTGGCTTTGCCACATCTTAGAGCATTGGACATGTAGGAATCCTTCTACTCGTTTTTTCGTTGAATATTAAAATTTGGAGTGTCGGGATTCAATACAATAATAAAATATCATTACAGGGTCGCTCGTAATTTGGCCGTCTAGAATAATCAAACACTTTTCATTGAAGGAATAAAATTCAGTAGAAAAGACGACGTAGTTTCAACAAATAAACATTGATTTAATATAACGATAGGAATACAAAAAGTTGGAAAGTAATGTCTTTTGTTTGGGTTGATAAAGTTCTGAAATAAAACAAAAACTGTCTTTGTGTACGTGTGTGAGAAACAATAAAATGTTGTGATATGTGTGTTTGTATGAAAAAGTCAACATGTGTGTGCGTGATTCATAATAAAAACGGATACGAGAGATACAAATTGTTTCTTACTGTTGGCGGTGTTGCCGTGATCTGGAGTTCGTCAACACTGTCGTTTTTAACAGGAGGTCATCAGCGAGAGGTGTGTGGAATTTGGTGGCAGCTGCGTGTATATTGTTTTGGGAATGGATTTCGTATGTTTTTATACACTTTTTCCGAACAATATCGGCTCCAGAATTAAATTATTTATTTCTTTCTAATTGGCCCTAAGAAGTCACGTGGTATGTCTTCTACTACGTCCGTACGATATTTGGTCGGTATCTACCTAAAAATAATGATGACTAATACAACAAACATTCTGATTTGTAATCTAAGATTTTATTGGTGTGTTTTAAGATGTAAGTGTTTTCTTAAGTGTGATTGGTTTATAAATATTGTAGTTGATATTTTAGTGGACACGACAGACAAAAGTATTAGCACAAACTACCCCATGTTCAATTCCCTTATTTTTTCCCATATGACACATAGTCAAGTATTTCTTTATTTGAATGTGAATATGTTCTTTCTTGTCTCCTCCACTTTTTGAACTAAATAAGATTTTTTCTTTACAATAATGTTCACCCTATACAAGTCATGAGGGCCTCTCAAGGTAGAGGGTTACAAAGTAAGAGACACAGCTTATGTAGAAATGTATGGAAGATCACAGACTAGACTTGAACAGGTTAAGATTGTAGCAATCGGGAAGCATCCTCTTTGCAGTCAGTCCTACAAGACAGTGGTTCATGGGAAGGAGCTGCTTGAGTGGAATTTACCTCTCATCAAGAGAGTACGAAAAGAATGAGGATGGTTTGTTCCAATGTGTGTGTCATGGTGGGTCTGAGCTGTGTCAGTCAGGACTAGTGGGACTAAGGAGTGTAGTTCATCTGAACACTCTCCAAAGAAATAGTGACAGACCAGCAAAAGGCTTGTGACGTCTCTTCTGTGAGAAAGAGGTTGTAGGGTGGAAAATAAATTGTCACCCTCAAAGAATTGCTTTTGAACTCTATCGAGTGAAAACAGAAACTTGGGCAGTCCCTGCCCATATATGGTAGCAGTATTCCATTTTCAGCTCAGTTTGGCTCTTGTAAAGTTAGAGGATATCAGGAGTCAGGTACTTGCTGAAACGGTACAGGGAACCAATTATTTTTACAGCATCTTTAATGATAGATCCTGTATATGAGTTTCACTTGAGGTTTTGGTTAAGTCCTAATAGGCACTCAAGGCATGGGGTCACCCTGAAAGAACATCTGTTCATCACAATTTGTGAAAATGAGAGGCCTGATTGGTGATGGTGGAAGGTCACTATTTTATTTTTTTGTGGCATTGAATATGACCATTCAGTTTCTGATCCTGCTGAACTGTTAGAGTTAGGTCAAAGGACAGATCAACTGCCAAAATCTGGTCATCAAAGGTTTTGGTTAAATAAGGTCTGTTTTCTGCAGTGAGAGAATGTTCCTAACCTTGAATTTTGTAAGGCTGCAACAGTCTCAAAAATTGCTTGATAGAATGGTGGCCATCTTAGTTTGCTGTGCAGTCCATTAATACAATAAGAACCTTAATGATGAAGGAATAGAATTTGAGATTTTATTTTGTTATATCTTACCAAAGATCTGTCTTCGATGCTGAATTTCTTCTAGCATTGACTTTGCCTTGAAGATCTCTTTGAAAGTTTCAACTGAAGAATTTCAAGTGTTTGAATGAGCAGAAAATTAAATATTGCAACAAGGTTAAGAAGCCAGAAGGTGTGAACAAATGGTAACATCATTAAAGGAGATTGTTTACGACAGAAAGATTTTCAAAAGAAATTCCAATGTGCATAGACTTTGAAACTTAATAGTTTTGCCTATGATCAGTAAAGATTTGTAACTGTAATACTGTGTTACCCGGATATAAGAGAGTTGTCAGGACCGGAGAAGAAGTCTCTTATATCCGGGTTTCTCTTATATCCGGGTTTGGTCTATTTTATATACATTAACACAGGCCCTAATTTGGGACCAGAGAAAATCTCTCTTATATCCGGGTTTCTCTTATATCCGGGTTACACTGTGTATATATATATATATATATATATATATATATATATATGTGTGTGTGTGTGTGTGTTGTGTCTTTACAGGCTTTATGCATGCTTAAAAATCACTGTGACAATGGAATGCAGATTAGATAGAATGACATGTTTGTCTTTGTAATTTACCCTGAAAATTGTCTTAGAAAATGTCAAAAGTACTTAGAAAAAAACTATGGCACCTTCCTTAATGGATTTCATCTCAATATCAAGAAACTAATCAGACAAGTTGAAAGGACAAATATAAAAATAAGTAAATACAATATGTCTATATTATTGAACAAAACATGTTTAAATAAAAATATGCTGCCTAACTATATACACACACACACACACACACACATACACACACACACACACACACATATATATATATATATATATATATATATATATATATATATATATTTAGTTTATGCAAACTTAGGTAATCCGTATGGGTAGACCCTAGGAGGATGATATCCAGAGAGTTCAATGTAAAATTCAGAGCATATATGTTTGAATAAAAGACAGACCACGTTAAGATTCCATGTAATAAGCTATTTCACCATAACCCCTTTAACAGGGTTCTGGATCATCAGACTTTACTTCCAAAAGCTGAAATGAAAAATGAAAAGAAATTCACACGTTTTTGATGGACCTCATCAAGTATACGTAAAATTAACAAAGTGAGGAAGTGAGGTGGGTGAGAGGATATGAGTGTATCATATGTATCATTTCAATTTCCTATTTTTAACCCCAGTGTGTCGGCTAGATGTTGCTCAAATTTAACGCGTCTCCTCTCTAGATATAGATGGCTAAGGGGTGAAGGAGAAGAACGACATTAAAGGAAGAAGCTACAACAACCCCAATCAATTACACGACAGGTTTCATTCAAATTCTTAGACGCTGTTAATTCGCGTTACTTTAACGTGCATATTTGGGAGGTTACGGTTTGATAAATATCTAAATGTTTAAACAATCTACAAAGAAATTAATTTGAAATTCGATGGAGTATATATATATATATATATGCTGGACTCTCCCATCATTTATTGACATATGGTGGTCAAGCCACAGAGTTCCTAGGAACTGACAGCCAAACACCTGCACATGATTTGATTATAGTGGTGAAGGCCTTTTGAAGATCCGAATATAGAGACCAGGTGCACTACATGCCACAAGGTCCACAAACAACCCTCTGCATGTTTTGAATTCAGAGTTGTCCTTCTCCTAGACCAGCCAAGGCTATGTCCTGCTTTTACCCATAGCTGGGAGGGGAGAAGAGGATTCATAACTTTCCCAAGTGTTTTAGCATGTAAGTGAATGTAATAGATTTGACTGAAATTTGAATGTGGCTCTCCAATTCCTCAATCCGAGCTGCTATCCATTACTCCACCATGTCTCCTATGTATATATAAGTGGACACTGAGTACAACACCAAGCAGCAACCATCTGTTTCATGCATGACCACAATCTTCAGGATGGCCTGAAGACCGCATTCAGTCATGAAACAATGTCACTGTTTGGTGTTGCACTCAGAGTCGATGAAAATATAAAAGTGGACACTAACTTAGATAGTCTTTTCTGGATATCTTAATTTCAGTTAATTCCTTTTAGTAAATCCACTCTCCAAGTTTTTGCTCACCTTTACTGTGGTCAGGTATTGAACTCAGATGTCTTTGGGTCAAGTAACTTTTGGATTACTTCAAGCAATGCTTTTATCCACATGGCCCCGTGGATGAGGAACTAGAACAATCTACTCCCAAGGACTAAATTAACCATTTGGTTCTAAATTCCAGTGTATATCACATGAAGTAGGTCAGAGTGTACAATGGCCAAAACATTAAAAAAAAACGTTTAAAACTACTAAAGTTTAAGGCTCCATAAAAGCAGACACATTTTCTGAGATGAGGCAGTGTCTGGCATTGTTGCTTGTTGACTACACAATGGGATTGTCATGTGTTACTAACAATTTCTGTTTGCATTACCAAGTGTTGTTTCATTTACGTTCATCTTCATTTGTACTTTTGGTGTCTTGGCTGCATTCATTCCATGTGTGTAGCATTTCCATATGGAGGTCTTGTCTGTGCTCAGCTTGCCATGATCCACTGTTTGAATCTGGTGAAATATAATAGAAGAATAAATTGTTATACCATAGCCCGCTCCTGTTACAACAGTTTGGACGTTTTTCTTCAACCCCTAAAAAATGACTTTGTCTTTAAAAACACACTGGATTCCAGGGAAATGTTATTGAAAGTTACATGAAAACATTAACATAAAAACACCTTGGATCATAGGAGAATAGGACATTGAATTAATGAACTCATTAATATAAAACCTTTGGTCAGGGTTCAGCATTTTCCTCTCTGTGTTTTATGATGCTAGAGAGCAACATGATAGACCTTATATTGTCGATTTTATATGAAGTTCTTAATCGATATATGTTTAATATCCTCATCATGTATTAATGGGTTTATCCAAGCAGATAAAATCTGTTGGCAAAAAAGTGAAGAAATAAAACTGAGTGAGCTTCATTTTCTTTTTTTATTGCCGTCATAAATGATATGATTTTATGCCACTAAAAAATGAAAAAGAAAATGAATTATTTATTTATCTGCTCTTTATGCGTTTTCTTTGAGACCTGCAGGTCAGTGTTGAAGCAATTAACACACGAGTAATATTAGCTTATATGTACTCTCCCCTCTTCTGGGTGTGTAAATCTACTGTCAGGGTCAGCTAACAGTGCATAATCCCGGAAAGGAAGTTAGATTAAAAAGAAATGCTTCATGAAAGAACGCAAAATAAATACAAATTGTTTTTCTTTTCTTTCTATTCTTATAAATGACATGATGCTAACAAAAAGGGAAGCTGACACGAATTCACTGACCAGTAAGTTGTTCTCTTTTGTTGTTTTTTTTTTTTTTTCATTTTATTTGTAGGGAGAGAGGCTTCTTGTAAAAGGGGAAATAGATTTTCCCCAAAAGGTCTTACTGCAAAAAAAAAAACAATTATTGACAACAGCATCAGTCTATATGTTTCCTTAAATGCATCCATGTAGGCAAATTTAAAGAATTCCAAATAAATATGCCAATAAACTATATCCAGCAACAAGGCCTCTGATTGAAGGCTTTGACGATTTTGGAACCACCTCTTAGTTACTGTTCTTCCCATGTCCACCCTAACCGAGGGTGGTAGCATCTGTTAGGGCCCCAGCTATGGGCAAATACTGAACCCCCATAGAAAAATCCAAACATTAGGCAAGTATAAAAATTCATAGTTATAGTAAAAATACCAGCAATATAATTTAGAAAAAATTACCAACATTACATTTTTGTAGTGAAGTTACCAGCAATACATTTTCATAATGAAATGACCAACATTTCAATACTAAAAAAAGTATAAAAACACATTTTATAGTCAAATTATCAGCAATACATTTATATATAAAAAAAAAAATTACTAGCGATACATTTTATCCTCTACAAAATTACATTTGTTTACATTAAGATACACTTTGAACAGATATGGACATTCGAGGGAAATCATGGGAAATTTGTAGTTTAAAAGCAGTAAAATCGAACTTGCTAATTAGATGCTCCTTCATAGTTAAACTGGTATAGCACATCAAGTTATATGATGGTTCCATGTAGGATAAAGGTTTGATTCCTGACGGAGGATACATATTTTCTATGAAATTTCTCAGGCCGGTAAATGCTGATAATTCTGTTTATTATAAACATAGCATTTACTTATACTTGTGTATATATAAATAATGTATAACAATAAACATATATTAAAATTATATGACTAAAAAACCATACATTTATCCTGAAAGCATAAAATTATGTGCAAAATATCTGTAGTTTTAGACTTAAAATTGCATTCAAGTATATAGATGTAACTGAAGCCATAAAATTGTATGCAAAATATTTAGATTTCAACATTCAGTAGCTCATAGAGGTTGATATGAAAATCAACCCAACCTGATAAAGGGTATTACATAAGAAGCAAGAGAGAATTCAAAAATAACCTTTGCTCAGTTGCAACTAATGCAGATTAAAATATAAGTATTAGAAGGTTATGTGACATCTCCATATGGCATATATCAGCTTTTGTAAAAAGTTTATCGAGTCAGTTGGTAGTTCTACTGCTAGAAACATTGTTTCACTGGGTCATTCTAGACAGTCTTTCTTGCCAGAATCTATCTTGCATATCTACAGATCTACTATTTGTCAATAATTAGAACATTGCTGCCACATATGTTCTGGTGTTCCTGTTGTATATTTAGGGATCCTTGATAACGCCGAAAGAAGAATCTGCAATGTTATTGATCCTGACCTGTTATCTTAACTTCAGTCAATTTTCCACTGCCATAATGTAGCTTCCCTATGTCTTTTTTTATAAATACATGGTAAAAAGTCTCTCCTCTATGGTACATTGAATCTATGAATTTAAGCACACTACAAGACTGGCAACAAGGACTTCATCACTTTAGAATTAAACAGGCTTGATGTAACCATAAGTTCTATGCTAATGGTTTATTTTCTCTCACATCTCACTTGCGGAACTCTCTTCCAGCTTCTTGCTTTCCAGTCAAGTTTATTCTTCAAAAATTTAAATGTGATGGCAATCATTATTTTCTGTCCTCTTAAATTCTGTTCTTTTATTGTTTTCACTCTTGAATAATGTTTTTCTTATATTATTTCAAACTTACTACCCCCTCCACTTGCGTGTTAGTGGCTTGGGGGTAAAATGATTAAAGCATTAAAAAAAAAAACAGTACTGTTGCATTTCTGGAACTCATTCAAACGTAGCAGAAGTTAGATTTATTTTCCAAGAACATAATCAACGATTTTAATAAAAAATAATTTTGCAATTAATTCTTTTCTTCTATGTTTAAAAGTCTTAGATTTTTGGATGAAAGAAATAAAAATTGACCTAAATTCAATTTCTACCTTTGTCAATTTTTCAGCAGAATGGTTGGTGAAACATTTTTAAGTACACCTGTCTGTTATAGTAGCTAAGCTAATCCCCATTGCAGATACTTCCTCAGGCACATTTGTCTTCAACACCCACAGTGCCAACCTATGATTAGTACTGCAATTATGTTGAGAAGACCTGAATTTATTTAAACAAAGTAACTAATAATAACAAAAACAAAATGTCCTTAGTAACTCTAAATTCTTCAAGTTACTAAGGACATTTTGTTTTTGCTATTAATAGTTACTTTGTTTAAATAAATACCCGAATGTATTCACTAATTGGCTTTTGTTAGTGGCCGGATTTAAAATTCTGGGGGGTAAATGTTGTTTAATTCTAAAATCCAAACGCTGAGACGTTCTGCCTATGTAGTCACATCTGCAACCACATTTAAATTTATATATAACTGAATTAATAGGAAAGGGAGGCAGAACATCCTTGCGCCTGGAAGAAAAATAGGTCGAGTAAAAAATATTACTCGCACATTAGCAGCATAAAAACACTTACTAACGGAATGTGAAATTCGCCTTGCTAGTTTTTCACCTTCTCTGCCAATGTAAGGAAGTCGTAAATAAATTGGACATTTCTTAACAACATACGGTCTATCCTTACTAAAATGTTTAATGGATGTCAGTTATTAGTTATTTACTGTTAATTTCCCTCTGAAAGTTCTCCACTGCCTTAACCAGGTATTGAACTCACGCTCTCAAGGACACATGGCACAGTGGATAAAGACATTGGTTAGATCCAGTGACAGGACCCAAAGAGTGTGAGTTCAATACCCAGTGAAGGCAGTGGAGAACTTTCAGAGGGAAATTAACAGGAGATAACTGATAACAGACATCCATTAAAAACATGGCATGTGGAACTAGAACAGTCTACACCAGTGAGCGAAATAAAGGGTTCAGTTCGACATTCCAACCACCTGAAGAAGGCCAGAGCATACAATGGCTGAAATGTTGTAATAAATATGGCGACAAAGATGAGGACAATAGTCTGAATAATGTAAATAATACCTCATCTCAGAAATATAGACAGATCCTTCCCACTGTTAGGAAATTTTCCAGCATTCAATACCATATATTAGTTATCTCCTGTTGATTTCCCTCTCCAAATTCTCCACTGCCTGAACCAGGTATTGAACTCACAATCTTTGGGTCCTGTCACTGGATCTAACTAACACCTTTATCCACTATGCCATGTGTCCTAGTTTATTGTGTTATGTTTTGCAACTAAACTTATTACTTCTGTGCAAATAAATAATCTTTGGTTGTAAAGATAGAGAAGGAAAATAGATGGGTTATGTTTTCCACATTGAACAGATCCTGAATTTACTCAACTTACAATGAATTCTTGCACTCTCAATGAGGTTCTTTGTTTTGAACGTCTGTTGGAATGATTTTATTTTCGTTTTTAATTGGTATCACTCTATACAAAGCAGTAAAGCCACTAAGCCACAAGATGTTACTGGGTGTAGAAGAATTAGGAACAGAAACATTAATAATGAGTGGAAAGAAAAAAGAGTAACCAGTCTTATAACAACAGGAAGTCTCCTTCCTGACAAATCGACCATGGTGAGATTTGAACTTGGATTTCATGGTTAAAATATGAACACTCTAATCATTCAGCCACATGCCCATACACACACATAAATATATATTTATATATAGTATTATCTCAAACCTTGTCAAGGCATAAGAGCTGATTGATGTTCAGCACAAAAGTAAAGAGTAGAGTCATCTTCTTAATCAACCAATGTGGCATGCCAGTAACAAAATATTCTGTCTAGATACCAGGTAGAATGTTTAAGTGGACCAATAGAGTCAGGAAGCCTCCTTTCCAACAAATTGTCGTGAGATTTGAACCCAGGTCTCATGGTCAGAAAGTGAATGTTTTAACCACTTGATTACATACCCAACCCCTGTACAAGAACATAAAATACCCAAGATATATAATTGGAAATCCCACTGAAAATAAGTGGTGTTGATATCTGGAAAAATGGTAATTATTTCTCAGCTGTTCTTAAAGAAATTTTGAATAATTAGCTATACATTTACATATATTTTATTCTTTGATATTGTTTTAATCAGCTGTTTTATATCAACCAAAAAAACAGAAAAAAAAAGAATGACTTTACACTTTGCCTCTACTGAAAAGGAAATCTCAAAACCATGAAGTTTTATCGATTTGATGCTGTGAAACATCTTTCATTATCATTTGGTGTGCAAGCATGAAAAATAAAAGAAAAAAGTGTGTGAAATCAAAAAATGCTTTGTGAAGACAAACACGGTTCCTCTTGTAAATAGTAAACTTAATTATCTCTTTGAACATCATGCTTTGGTTCTTAAAGTTTTCATAGAATCTATTCATTAGAATCCCAGATATTTGCTCCCTTTCAAATTATTTGGCTCATTTAATTAAGTCTGAGTAAATCTGCCATTTTGGACGCTAAATTCCATTTTCATTAGAGATCATAAAGAAAGTATCAAAGTCATACTTTGGAATTTGTGTTCTGCAAATATAAACATCCTTGACAGTGACAAGATTTTACCATTTTTTTTTTTTAAAGAAATGTACTTCCTTGTGCTTTTTCTATAAATGGTAATTGTTCTGATGAATTTTACCCTATGGTAGGTAGACTTTATGAATTTCAGAGCACTACTAGATTTACACTTGAAATAGCTACATGTATCATAAATTCTTTGCTAACAATTTCTTTTCCTGCATTTCTTGTCTGTGGAATTCTTTTCTGGCTTCTTGTTTCCAAACAACTTTGATCTTCAAAACTTTAAATATAATGCTACTGCCTTCTTGATTTCACTTCTGTTATTGTTTGTTTTTTCTTTCTTATTCTTTCACACTCAGTAACCCCTTGCTTTTTGCTGAAATTATTTAAAAGAAAAAAATGCTGTAATATTCCTTCATTTAAATATAGTAGACCGTATTTTATTGTAAAGTGCAAAAGGGAGAGGGCTATGTTCCTTCTTTTATAGTCCTGAAAAATCACCACCTAGGAAGTTGTTTGGTACACCAGTAATCCCCAATCTATTTATAATATTAACTAAGCCCTAATCTCACTTGAAGCCACAAGTGCAGCGGACCATCTGAGGATAAAATTCACTGACACTAAATCGCCAGGTTATAAAGAAGATCTATTCTGAATTTGAAAGTAAGTTGAAACAGTTAAATCTTGGCCATTTCCCATCATGGCTCCCCACAACTTCCTACCTTCTATAGCACTAAGCAGCATTTATCCTCTTGTTATTTATGCAAACTTGTTAGGTAGGTGACAATGTTTCACACAGCTCCTCTTGCCTTCAAGATGTCCTATACCTGTCAAATTCTCCAAGCCTTCTATATTCATGATGTGTTCCTAAAATTTCAAATGTCTCATTCTCATTCAAAGTGTCCCATTTTCCTTACAACTTCTTAATTGCTCACATGTTCTGTCCATACTATTCTCAGCAGCCTTCTCTAGAATCATATCTCTATTACTTCTTTCTTTCATCTATGAGGAACTTGTTCAGCATTTACTGCCATATATGCGAACTGATATTAACTAGCAGTTGAACCATCTTTACATTGCTTCTAACAAAATTTTCCTGTTTCTTAATACTTCGCTTAGCTTTTGGAAGGCATCTTTTGCTATTCCAATGCTGCTTCAGATTCCAATTCTCCATTGTCTGATAAAACTCTTCCCAGATTGTTAAATTTCTGTAATTGTTTGATTTTGACATCTGCATTTCATAGCTTACATCATTGTACATAAGTTTTAGAACCTGTAACACTCCAACCAATCTAAAAAGAAATGATGCAAGATTCCTTCATTTAAATACATTAGACTATTTTATTTTTACAACTACAAAAATCTAAATCTGTTAATGCATTTTTACTTAGAAAAAATGAATCCAATATAAAAAAAATGTACCTGAATACTATGAGTATCTTCTTGTAGCATTATGCACAAATTATACTATCATTGTAGAGGATTGCAGTACTGTGTCATCTGCGAGCTTTACAGGCTTGTATGGAACAAGGTCGAGGTTCCCAAACATCAGAGAGAATGAATTCAACATTTTCAGGGGTAAATTTCAGTTCACAGCTTATATTATGTTACATAGGTTTTAGATCCTGTAACACTCCAACCAATATTTAATGAGAAAAAGCCTGATACTGTAAATTACAACAGTGAATAAACGTGTGAGATAATTACTTGTTTGAACTGTCAGTAATAACCTTAACTTGTCAAAGAATATCACATTAAATAGCTTCTTAAAAAATCTGCTTTATATTCTTGATTTTAAATTCTTATGAAGTCCATTAAATGTATCGCTCTTTAATATCTATTGAGTTAAAAGCTTAATACAAGTTTTGTAATCATTATTTAAAAAAAAAATGTTTTGAGATTATGTACTGAAGTATTTCAATTATTACACATATTTTATTTCCAGTTTTGACAAGCTTCTTGATGTTTTTATTCTTTCTCATCACAAACTTCTTTAACCAATCTATTCTCTGGATGTTAAATTTGTACGTAATTGGAATAAAGACGTAATTTGCGACTGGACAAAGTAATATTCTCTGGTAAATTACATGAGATAACTAAAAACAGTTATCTGCTATTTAGAAAAATGAAGCTGCATTAGTATAAAATTGAGTACACTGATTCTAAATCTATACTCAGAATACATATATACATACAATATTTGCTTTGATAAAGTTCATTGGAGGATAAAATACGTTGGCTAAGATAAGTTTTCCTTTTCTCTTTATTATTCAAATATATATATATATATATATATATATATATATATATATATATATATATAATATTAGTTGTAAATATACACATACATATGTGAAATATATAAATATATATACATAGATGCATACACATACGTATATATTTTTTGAATAAAAAATTAAATTCTAAGAGGATAGAATCCAGGTAGAACTCAATGTCCAGGACAGAGTAAGGATATAATAAAAAGGCTTAAACACTAATATTCCATGGTCATAATTTATTCAATTGGATTCGTAAATACGATCCAATTCATCAGACCTACAAATTCAAAAAGAAAACAGAAAAAACAACTTTCAGTAAATGCCCTTCAGTTTTAGTTTCCCCCGCTCCATCTCTCTCCTCCACCCCTTTTTCTTTTCTTTTCCTCTCCCTCCCTCTTATTCTGATCTTTAAGATTAGATCGTCTATTGTGTGTGTGTATGTCACCACAAAATGTATCCTTTCTGGTTACATCTTTAATGTATTAGACATCCAACAACATTCATATTTCTCTCACTTAAACTGTCTTTGACTCACCTCTCTAAAACTCCTCTCTGTTAAGGTTTAATCCCCCACCTTCTCTCATCTGTTACCTCTCTCTTTAGCTCTAACATTCCTCCCACACTCTCATACTTACACTCTCTCTAAATTCTATTTTTATTTCCAGAGTTGTTTTTTTGCTGTTTTCTTTTTGAATTTGTACGTCTGATGAATTGGACCGTATTTACGATTCCAATGGAATAAATTATGACCATGGAATATTAGTGTTTAAGCCTTTTTATTATATATATATATATATATATATATATATATATATATATATACGCACACTAAAAGCATTCTATCTTGCTACCCGTGTTTTGACTGCAAGTTCTCCTCAGGCAAATAGAAGGATGAACAATGTAGTATATTCCACCAACTTATATAACCACAGGAAAAGAGAATGAAAGGTTTAAGCGGGAGGAGAAAGGAAAAAGAAAGAGAGGAGGAAAAAATATATATGTTATAATGATATTTAAATTTTTATATATCAAGAACAGTTTTGAAAGGAACGATGCATGACAAATTGGAAAAAGTTTTATACCATGTTTCTTCCATTAGGACTTCACTGGATTGGATTTGTTTACATTATATTAAATATGTAAACGGAAGTGATAGCTTGTTAGAAAAGAATTTTAAGAAAGGATACTGTTGATCCTAGACTTACATTTACTTCACAAATTAGTGCACTTTCTATACATTTTTGCCTCACTAAATTACTTTCTTTTTTAAATAAAACAGCATTCTTTAAGTTGAAATTACAAAGAACAACTAATACATCAAAGAATTACTATTTATTCATATATTCTTTGAATTAAATTCCAAATAATATTACCTATATATTTATTGTCAAATTTTTTTATAGTCTATTCTGTAAATTCTTGCTTCAGGCTTTAAGCTGTTAAGTTTTGCATTAATTAAATCTCTTAGTGTTTCTGAAGTAGTTGCAACATATTTTATATTGAATTTAGATAAATTTTCAATTGTAGTTGTTTTGAATTGGTAGATAGGATTATGTGTTGAAATTTATGAAGACCAAATTATTTATATTTCAAATTTTATGGAACACATTGCATAGGATTTATTTGATACAGACTTATATATCATATTCTCACATCTGTCTATATTTCTGAGATGAGGTATTATGTACACTATTTACATTATTCGGACTATTGTCCTCATCTTTCTCGCCATATTTATTACAACGTTTCGGCCTTTCAGTATCTGTCTATATTTCTGAGATGAGATATTATGTACACTATTTACATTATTCGGACTATTGTCCTCATCTTTCTCGCCATATTTATTACAACATTTCGGCCTTTCAGTATCTGTCTATATTTCTGATATGAGGTATTATGTACACTATTTACATTATTTGGACTATTGTCTTCATCTTTTCACCATATTTATTTATTACAATGATTCGGCATGGACACATGGCACAATCAATAAAGGCGTTGGTTAAAAACAGTGACAGGACACAAAGAGTATGAGTTCAACACCCGGTTAAGGCAGTGGAGAAGTTGGAGAGGGGAATCAACAGGAGATAACTGATAACTAACATCCATTAAACATGGCATGTGGAACTAGAACAGTCTACACCAGTGAGCAAAATAAAGGGTTCAGTTCGACATTCCAACCACCTGAAGAAGGTCGGAGTGTACAACAGCCGAAATGTTGTAATAAATATGGCAACAAAGATGAGTAAATGTAAATAGTGTATATTCTTGCATATAGATATATATATACTTAAAAGGTGGATAAAGTCAAATATTGGCTAAATAGCCTCACCAATCCACAATTGTCCATACTCCTGTAGACATGGCCAATCAGGGAGGTGTTCTTCCAGCAAGAGTGAGAAGGCTCTGGAGATGTATTCTCCAATTTGCATTTCCCCCATTATGGGCATTATTATATCCAAGATATAATAACACTGTATTCCATGGAGTGAACAGAATATCTGAAAGAAAAAAGAATGATAAACATGCTTTGTTCTCAAAGAGAGTTTTATTCCACTAATACATACACAAAACTATATGTACATATTTAAACGCAGAGAACAATATAACATATCTACACAGCAAACAGAGTGTCAGGAGAAATAAAAAGAAAGGGTCTTACATATAATATGGAAATTCTTCTGTGTTTCTGGAGAAGCCATGTTTTGGACTTAAGATTTGAACAGGCCAGATTCATCTATGTCCCAAGCGAGGACATATTCCATGAAGGAGAAATGGTGAGTTTTGGGTTTCCCCAAATTTGAGGACTGTGAGCCAGAGTTTCTTTCTATATCTGGGAAAGATATATTTGCAAAAGGAAACTGCACCATGGCTTGTAAGCTGCTGGGGAGGCAGATTTAGCCTCTGCCTGAGCAGTGGGGGTCCAGCTTATAGAAAGTAACCTCTAGGTTTGGCTATTGTAAACCAACTGAATGGCTGGTCACTCTCATCATTATATGAAATGAGGTCACTAAGTGGCTGTCCCATGACCCATGTGACTTATCTTCATCAAAGGGAGATAATTGTCTTCCGTATCCCTACAGTATGTAAGATCAAATACTTGAAAACGAGTTGGATGATTAAAATTTTTATTTTCTTGTTGATGCTTCACTCCTTTTACATGAGCATTATCAAAACTTAACTGACAAACTGAAAGGGAAAGTCAATACCATGTTGACCATGCTCCATAAAAAAAAAACTGTGGTCAGTTTAAAAAATGTTAATGGCTAATAGAAATTAAAAATATACCCATGATCAAATCAATGATAATGCTCACATAAAAGTAGTGAAACGCCTACAAGAAAATAATTTTTTTCCACAAATCCAACTGGTTGTCATATGATTAAAATGTATATTCAGTTTTTGTCATTACATGATATTATGAGCATTTAGTTTTCATTAAGTTAATTCCAAGGATAATTTTTCATTTTCCTCAAAATCACTGTCATGTAAGCATGCATTTAGAAATTGGTGTGTTGTCTTTTTATTGAAGAGAGAAAAAAATAACCAAAATTTTCAGAATATTATATGAAAAAATAATATTTGAATGGACTTTGAAGATAGAAGCCAGAGTATGAATGTCGGTACCACTACTGAAGGCTTGAATGATCTTTTTCCTCTCACCATTGCTCAGTTGGGAAGATAGTGGGTCTGACACACAATGATTGTAGCCTTTTCTCTTTCTAGCTGAATAATTCAGTGTTTCTCAAGGCAAATGGTGTCAAGATGGCTAAGTTCAATTAGTTTAGTGGGTTTTTTTTTTAGATTTTGTGGTATGTACAATTATGCTGTTACTCATATATGTGTGTGTATGTATGCGTATGAGCTGCTGAAAAGTTTTCTGCTCAGCTTACATTCCAAAATCTTACCAAATACCAATTTTGTTTCTATAGTTTTTGTTTGGGCTGAGAACTTCTCAACATCCTCAAAAATATATTCTGTTGAGTAGTATCTGAGGTTTATTTTTTTTGCTGGTGCAGTTGGGCTGAGAAGTTCTTGACACCCCCCTCAGATATATATATATATATATATATATATATATATATATATATATACAGGGGTTGGACAAAATAATTGGAACAATTGCAAAATCCACTCCTATATTTCAAAGACCTATTATATTAAGAACTTTAACTAAAACTTCGTAATTGCAGGTTATATCTATTGTAAATACGTTTATTTATCTAATTTACTGTCTTTGTCTTATTTATTTTCAGAATTTAGTAAAATTTAAGCTAAATGCGTGACCTCTCCAAGTTCAAAAAAGAGCAAATTGTTGGAGCTCACATGGCAGGAGCCTCGATCACTAAGGTTGCTGAAGTGTTTGGTTTTTCAAGAGCTACCATATCAAGAACACTGATGCAATTCAAGAAACGGGGCAAGACCTCTAGCAACCATAGCAATTCGGGCCAGAGTTGCAAACTTACTGACAGGGACTGATATGCATTGAAACGCAATGTGGCAAAAAAATCATTGAACAAATGCGGCCAAAGTGACTGCTGAGCTGAGTAACCATCTGAATAGTTCAATTTCTACTAAAACTGTTCACCATGATCTCTATAAGGCTGCATATCATGGAAGAGCCTCTGTGAGGAAACCTCTTCTCTCTACTCGTAACATTCAAAAGAGGTTGAAGTGGTGCAGAGATAACAATGCCTGGTCTGCAGACCAATGGAAGTAAGTCATATTCTCAAACAACTCCAGTTTTTCTCTTTTCCCAACTTCAGGGCGAGTTTATGTGTGGAGGCATCCCAAAGAAGCTGACAACCCTGACTGCCTTCTTCCAACAGTGAAGCATGGAAATGTCTCAGTACAATAGTTGCCCTGCATGGTAGAATCAAAAGCAAAATTACCTGAATATTTTGAGAGATCATGATCATCCAATGGCCAAGACTTTATACCCTGATGGTGACTGCATCTTCCAAGACGATAATGCTCTAATACATACCACTTGAGTGGTTAAGAATTGGTATGAAGAGCATGAAAGTGAGATAGAACACATGGAGTCACCTCCCCAACCTCAAGATATCAATATTATTGAACATTTGTGGTGCATTTTGAAGAAACAAGTTAGGAGCCACTATACTCCACTGTCATGTAAAGAGCTGGAGAAGGTTTTAATGGAAGAATGACTGAAAATTCCTCTGGAGGAAGTCAGGAAGCTGTATGATTCCATTCCTAGATGTATTAAAGCTGTCTGTGAGGCTAAAGGAGGACCAGCACCATATTAAATAAATTTTCTTTGAATTTAACAAGTTTTCCAATTATTTTGTCCAACCCCTGTATATATAAATGAACATAAAAGTCAACACTCAGTGGCAACAGGCTTTTTCATGCTATGCAGAATTGTCAGGTGGCCTGATGATTGTGCCTAGCATGAAACTGCTTGTCGCCACTGAGTGTTGACTTCAATGTTCACTTTTATATTTATATTTACATATGCTCTATCTCTGATATTGAGCACTTTATCCCATAAATATAACACACCTTAAAACTATATATATATATATATATATATATATATATATATATATATATATATATATATACTGTTGAGTATCTATTTATTTAAGATATGTTAAACTTTAATTTATCCTTAAATTTTTATCCATCTTTTTTTCTTTTTGCAGGTGAGTCTTTCTTTTTCCTTGATGTTCAATGAAAATATTCAGTCACTTACTGGAAAACAATCAACTGCTAAAGGTAAACTATCATTCCATTATTTGTCTCCTATTTCAGGGTTCAGCAAACAATCTGCTTCACACATTGCTGAAAAATTTTGATTCTATTTACTTACATACAAAATACATTGTATATAGATAATGTAATGTCTTCATCATTTAACTTTCATGATATTCCAGAATTAAAAATTATAAAAAATCCACTTTTCACTATTTACTGTCATTGATATTTAAAATGAGAAATACGTAAAGAATGAAATAACAGAATAAAATTTACATTATTCGGACGATTGAACCCATCTTTGTCGCCATATTTATTACAACGTTTTGGCTGTTGTATGCTCCAGCATTCTTCAGGTGGTTGGAATGTCAAATTGAACCCTTTATTTTTTGTTCACTGGGGTAAACTGTTCTAGTTCCACATGCCATGTTTGAAGAAGGCTGGAGTGTACAATGGCCGAAACATTGTAATAAATATGGCAACAAAGATGAAGACAATAGTTCGAATAATGTAAATAGTGTACATAATACTGACATGTCAGAAATATAGACAGATACAGAATAACATTTGCTTTGAGAAATTTTGATCCTATAGATTATGGAAACAGATGTTTTGGAATTGTAAATGAAGAAATAATTTAACATTCACTTATTTTTAATGACATTAATCACCATACTGTGAATTGATATTTTACCATTGAATTACTTGTGGTTAGCAAGTCAAATTTTATCACTTAATCTATTTTGATTGCTCAGAAAGTTATGGCATTTTCATAAGAATAGGAGTTGAAGAAAAAAAAGATAAAAACATTAATAAATGATATATTTTGCCATCTTGTAACGATAAAATATATGCCCCTGTTATCAAATTCTTAAAACGCTTTGTATCTCATTATTCAAAGAGTGCTCCTTTACTGGTGGTTATGAATAGCACCAATGCAGAGGTGAAGAAATATGAACTTACCTTTGACCAAATGCTTGGCTGATTTTCTGTGTGTTTTTATAGGATCTTTGTTCAAGTCTGATCTTATCAAGAAAACTCATACAAAAGATATTGCTGTTTTGTTTATGGATTAATCATTCCAGTCGATACAAAGTTCAAAATTAGACAATAACAACATTTTAAATGAAAGATTACACTAAATGAAAGATCACTCTATAAAATGCTATGTAAAAATTTTACATCTTGTACTGGTTTATAGATATCAGTATTTCAAAACCTTACTTTTTAAACAACATATAAAAGTATGATATAAAAAAACTTCAAAATACTCTAAAATCTCTCTCTCTCTCTCTCTCTCTCTCTATATATATATATATATATATATATATATATATATATATATAATTCAGGTTCATGTCACTTTGACAGAAAATTTACCAGTAAAAAAGAATATTTGTACAAGAATGCACAATTGTAAAATTTAAAATCAAACTCAGCGTTGCTACTGCACGCTCCAAAAACAATAACTCATTTCTAATAGCATTTTTCGGATACAACAATACATATATTTTCGTTGTCCTCTTATTACTGAGAGTAAAAACAAGAACAACATCTATTCCATACCTGAAGATGTCTGTAGGAAGATGAAAGCTTGTAGTAAAAATAAGAACTAATGCAACAGAAATTTATAAAAACAAGGATCTTTTCATTCATAACAGGTTGGGGGTTTTTGTATATTATTTGAATTGTTCGCGACGATGGATTTCTCGCCAATTAAATCATTAACCTTTGTATATGTTTTTGTATGAATAATTCATGAATATATATATATATATATATATATATATATATATAGATAGATAGATAGATAGATATATAAACAGGTTCTTTTTACTGACACACCAAGTCAAAATTGATTTAAATATAAGGGTCATATTTCCCATTTTATTGTTAAAATAGATACAAAAATATCTCGTTTAAGAAAAAAAGGGGAGATTTAAGGGACCTTTCAGTGGACACTTCTTCAGAAAAATAATCGCCAGCTGTATAAAACAAAAGAAGTTGATAAGAAAAATGATTATCAACGACCAATGTTAAAAGCAATAGAAATATGATCCTTATATTTAAATCAATATATATATATATATATATATATATATATATATATATATGTATATATATAATGAAATTGATGCAGCTTCACTTGGGAAATGCAAATGTGAAGCAAATTTTTTTTATATAATTCATGATATAAATTGTAAGATTTTGATTTTGTCAAATAATTTTTCCTATTTTTTAAAAAAAAATTTTAAACAAAAAAAATCATTGCACAAAATTTAATGAAAAATCTCTCAAGTTCCATTTTGGGTTGTCCTTTTGGATTTTGGCTTCACTAAACCACTGTCTTCAACAATTTATTGTCTTATAAAATATTTTCTGCATTACCAATAAATAATCTATCCAAAAATTGGTGATATGCTTTCACTAGAGCGTGTTGTTATTGGTTTCAATCTATGTTAGGAATGACAGCAAAACATTTGCCACTTCTGAATTTATAGGTAGAAAAACACAAACGCTTGCTGGGATTTTTTCTAGCCAATAAAATAGGATGATTATCAGTTTCATCTGACTCAGTATTGGTCTGCCTTTTCTTGAAGTCAGAACGATATATTTACTTGTCCGAACATGCTGTTGTGTGTCAACCCCAATTTTTAGTTTGTAAACTTTTTGCTCTAATACTGTTGCTTTGCCTTATTACTGTTAATTTGCCTTGCATATATTGTTTGCTTGCTTTATATTATTTTTTCTTGCTCTTTTCATTTCCTTTTCTTGTCATTGTTTATTGCAAGCTTTGTCAAGTTTTGTTTGTTGGGCAGTGCTACCATTTATTTATTTATTTTACATTTAATCACTGCTACTCACTCCACTTCTGACTCTGTACGTGATTGTATGCATGAGTAATAAAGGTGAAGAGACACACATATTGACTCAATCAAATAAGAGTTTTCCTTATTTTTTGTCCTATGTGACATCAAAACTAAGGGACATAGTGTACTAAATTGTTCCCAATTGATTTGTAATATATAATGATAATTGTCTATTTTTCTGAGATGAGGTATTATGTACACTATTTACATTATTCATACTATTGTCCTTATCTTTGTCGCATGGCATGTGGAACTAGAACAGACTACCCCAGTGAGTGAAATAAATGGTTCAGTTCGACATTCCAATCACCTAAAGAAGGCCGGATCGTACAATGGCCGAAACATTGTAAAAAAATATGGCGACGAAGATGAGGAAAATAGCCCGAATAATGTAAATAATGTACATAATACCTCATCTCAGAAATATATACAGATACTGAAGGGCCGAAATGTTGTAATAAATATGGCGAGAAAGATGAGGACAATAGTCTGAATAATGTAAATAATGTACATAATACCTCATCTCAGAAATATAGATAGATACTGGAAGAATTCTTTATTCAAAACTTGAATTACCAGCACCAGAGTGGGCATTTTTGGAATTCAGTAATGAAGTACTTCAAAATGTGTTTTTTCTAATGATCGTACAATGGCTGAAACATTGTAAAAAATATGGCAACAAAGATGAGGACAATAGTCCAAATAATGTAAATAGTATAATAGTAATTGTATATAAACATAGTAAAAATATCACTCTTGATTTAAAGTGGGCTCCTGTTGAATTATAAGAGTGCCTTTCTCAAATTTAGAAAGTTGTTGATGACAGTGACCAGATGAAAGGCATGAATTCAGTTTTTGAATTCAACTGGTGCAGCTTTTATTTAACCACAATAGAGAACCTTTTCTACTTGCCATCAGCTTTACTAATGCTAGAGACTAAGAGAGCAACATTCTGCGTGTTCTTGGCCTCATATTTTCAACTGAGTGGAGTTACAACATTGAATTAGTAGCTGCTTCTACATGAGGAAAAGTTGGGTTACCGTGTCATGCCAGAAAATCTTTCTCATCAGAATCTATCTTGTACATTTCCAAATCTATCATTCGCCAATGCATTGAATACTGCTGCCATATCTGGTCTAGTGCTCCTGCTATTAATCTCTAGGTTCTTGAGAAAATCTAAAGAAGAGTCTGTAATGTAATTGATCTTGACCAAGCATCTCGACTCCCTTAATGATGTGACGTGGCTTCCCTCCGTCTTTTCTAAAAATATTTTCATGGCCACTGCTCTGATGAGCTTTTCCTTAGTTCCCCAACTACATGAATTTGTGTGCTACAAGATTGGTAATTGGGTCCCACCCTTTTACTGCTGAATTAGCTAAATGCATCTGTCTATATTTCTGAGATGAGGTATTATGTACACTTTTTACATTATTCAGACTATTGTCCTCAAGACACATGGCACAGTGTATAAGGGTGTTAGTTAGATCCAATGACAGATCCCAAAGAGTGGGAGTTACATACCTGGGTAAGGCGGTGGAAAACTTGGAGAGGGGAATTAACTGGAGATAACTGATAACTGATATCCATTAGACATGGCACATGGAACTAGAACAGTCTACCCCAGTGAGCAAAATAAAGTGTTCAGTTCAACATTCCAACCACCTGAAGAAGGCCTGAGTGTACAATGGCCGAAACGTTATGATAAATATGGCAACAAAGACAAGGACAATAGTTCAAATAATGTAAATAGTGTAGCTAAATGCATCCATCACTTCTACTCCAACGGTTTCTTTTCTTGCACCTCTCACCTGTGGAACTCCTTCCATTTACTTGCTTCCCTGATAATTACAATCATCAAAAATTTGAATGCAACATCAATCACAGTCTTTTGTATTCTTGAAGCCTGTTCATCTTTTGGCTTTTCCTCAATCCTCCACATGACTACAAGACAAAGTAACCAATCCATATTTATGTGAATTACAAATGTACTATTTGTACATGATTTGACAGCTTGTTGCAGTATTATTAATTGTTGAAGATTTTCCTTTTGTTGTAACTGAGGGGTGGTTTGCTGAAGAATAAAAGTTCTGCAGAAGTTATTACTGTGGATGAAGAATCAGCAGTGCTGTTGAAATTTCTGGTACCAACATGAAAGTTTGTGTTCAAAATACTCTTATGGACTTGTGGAGGTTGTGTTAATTGATTAAATTATATGGATCAATAATTGTTGAATAAATAGGCTGCATGATGAAATTAACAATTTCCTCTCACATTAAAGTTTCAGTTTTCAAAAAACATACAATAAGAACAAACATGAGAAACAAAAGTTTTTGCACAACAATGAAGAAAATATTTATATAAACAAGAGGTACAAACAACTGGAGTAAAGAGGTAGTTTTAAAAAGTTCAAACATCCTTTTATGTTTAGATTGAAATGTTATCAAAGTTCTGGTTTGATAGATTATAAGTTGTTGAACGGTCTGTACAATAATGAGAAAATGTGTTTGGGTATTATTGTTATTTAAGGAAAAATAAACAGTTGAAGTTTGTACTTAAAGTAGGGAAGTATTGTTCACAACTTACTTTAATGTTCACAAAGTTATCACTCTTTGACTTGTTTTCACTTGTCGTTTGAAGAGAATATTCTGTAGTTGGAGTAAGTGATTCTTAACAAGCTGTGTTTATGTTAATTGCAATAATTAACATTGAGCTTGAAGGCGTATGACAAAGATTCGTATATCAAGTTGAATGTGGAAAACTTGAGTTGATTGTTCATGATAAAATATTGCTGTGTGAGTGAGTGTTCTTTTCAGGCTGAAATCATGTCAAGGAACTTTAACATAAGTGTAACGAGTTCAAAGGATTCCGATCATCTCATTGTCGAGGATGAATGACATTCCATATTTATTGCTAACTTTAGTCACGTGGTAGGCTCACAGAGAATTGACAGATTTTGACAGAATTATTTTTTGGTCAGGTCAAGAACTAGGTTAATGTTATTTGAACATGACTTAGATATTAAGTGACCAAACAGAAGTTGAGATTTTCTGAAAATATGTATTAAGCTGAATAAGATCCACTTTTTGCACAGATTTGTATACAATACTGATAAAAATGGTCGTAGCAGGTTGCTAAAGACTCATCAAAAGACAGCATTTTCACCATTAATGTAAGTGATTGTCAAAGTTTGTAAATATTTTTGTCAACTCGTGGTATGGTTATCAGGCATTTTCCTGACAAATTGACTATGGCGAGATTTGAACCTGGGTCTCATGATCAGAATGCAAACATTCTAACCACGCAGTCACATCACTTGTACACACTTTTTAATGACCAACATTCCTATTTATGGTTGTTAATGCAATATTTTAAGCTCAAATATTTAATGAACTGACAGGGTAATTTCTATCAATATTTTATTGTTACAGAATTTGCTGTGCACTTATTCAATCATTGATTTAAGAATTAAGATACATCAGAAAATTAAAATAGAAAACTGAAATTTTCATGGTTCTTTCAAGTATATAATCAAGAATCTTCAGTTGAATAATCTGGACATATTATGTCTATTTATTTTTATTTTAATCCTCTCAAATTCATGTATCAACTTGTTAATATTGTTATTAAATTCATTAAGGAAGGCACCATAGTTTTTTGTTTTTTTTTAATTTTTCTCCGTTTCCCAAGTAATTTTAAACTGATTATAACAATGTGGATTTACAAAAACAAATTTACAACTATCAATTACATTAATTTTTCAATTACATTAATTTTTTTGTCTTCGCAATTCATGCCTGAATATGAGCTCTGATGAGATTGAAAGTACTTGGAGAAAATAAAAGAAAAGAAAGAAAACTATGGCACCTTCCATAATGAATTTAATAACATTAAGAAATTGATCTGGGAATCTTAGATGATTAAAATAAAAATAGACATATGTCCAGATTATTCAACCAAACATGCTTGAATGAAGATAAGCTACATATATATATATATATATATATGTGTGTGTGTGTGTGTGTGTGTGTGTGTGTGTGTGTGTGTATTAGAATAAATGCTCACAAAAGAACTGAATGAAGTGAAGCTGATGTTTTATAGATAGTAAATTGTGTTGGGTAGACAAAGTTGTTATAAATATTTTACTCCGCCAGTTATGTGCCATGCGAGATACATGCTTAGGCAATCATTTATCTTTCAATACATGACTGATGAAGCAGATTTTTTCCTGCAGTAGGTTGCCATTTCTGTCTGCAGTAGGCCAGTTGCCATCCAAGGCTATAGAATCCAGTCTACTTACCCATAGTTGTGGGGAAAAGAAGAGGATTCATACCTTTCCCAAGGGTATTAGCACGTAAGTGAATGCAATGGATTCAACTGAAATTCGATCTCAGCTCTCTGATTCCTCAATCCAAGCTGCTATCCATTGCTCCACCATGCCTTTTACTTGTAATTCTTATTAGGTTTAATCTCATCAGGTTGGTTGTTTGTTGCTTTCCTCTGTCAATATCTTCTGCAAATATCAAATTTTCAATGTCGTCTTTCTTTATTTCCTAGGAATTTCAATTATCTCTTTCTAATTCTTCACCTAAGTGTTCTTTATCTTTCCATTTTCCCCAGAACTTCATCATTTGTCGCATGATCAGTCTGACTTATTAGCATCTTTCTGTAGAACAATATTTCTCTAGCCTCAAGTCTGTTCTTCATCTTTAAGGAAATTATTCATTATTCACCACCATATAGGGGAACTGGCATTACATAACAGCTCAGTACTTTCTTTGTTTCTAATAAAATGTTCTTGTTACATATTGCTTTGCTTAGCTTCTTGGAAGGCATCTTTTGTTATTTTAATGTGCCTTTGGATTTCAGTGTTACATTTTCTGTCCTTTGTTAAAAAAAGTTTCCAGATATTTAAATATTTGTACTTGCTTGATATTAGTGTTTCCAGTTCATAGTTGACTGACAATACTACTAATATAAATAAAGCAACTAAAATTAAGATGAAAAACATAACAATTAATAATGGTTGACAATGCTTCATCTAATGAGAAAAATGCAGAATAAATACCATTATTATATGCCACTAGCAGCATGGCCCAGCGTTGCTTGTGCTTGATTCAAAAATCGTATGACTCATACAGCAATCGCTATCACTTGACTTAAAATATTTTTGCCCTTCCTTGCCTTTAAAGGAGTACCCTTTGCTGTGCTGATGTTGCTACATTCCTTACTTCTTGCCTATCTCACACTGCAAATTTTTTCTAAGTTCTATACTAAACATTAAATCTTTTATGAAAAAAGAACTAAACAAAATGAACACAAAATGATCAGCTTTAATAAAGGTCTCGTAACTGGAAAAACTGAATGAAAAAAGAATGTTAACAAAAAATACTTTTTCACACCCAACCCAGTTCTGCAGAATCAGAATCAACATTGAGTTTAAGCAAGCGAATGAGCCAATTGGAGTAAAGTGCCATGCAGATTTAATTTTTTCCCACTTGTGACGAAGGCAGCTATCAATTTTTTTTGCATGCTAGAATGCTAGTTAACATTCGTGTCAGTCATCTGTTGTCTCTCACACTGGCCAATAGAATCTTCCTGCCTATTCGTGGCAGCCAGCTATAGGCTCTCACTCTGGCCAGTAGAAAATGACCACAAAATACATGAAAACTGCTGTAGAAGCATGAAAAAAATCGATTATTTCCACTATCAATGGGAGTTGGGAAATGCAAAGTCAGTCTTGGCCTTCCCGCTAACTTGGAGCATGTGCATTTAAATTTTGGTGCAAATCCATTGAAAATTGCAGCTGTGCATTCGTTACACACACACACACACACACACACACACACACACACATCCTGCTTTTTATAGATAGAGATTACTTTTGGGCTAGTATCTGTATGTTGATTATTGTACTCATAATGCTTCAGCCATTCTACCTTCCAACCTTTTTTTAATGTTCTTGATTTTGTTTGGTTTGTTTTATGACATATCAACCTCAGTGGGTTGTGCAATGCTGACAAAATTTTTATTGCTGGTAATATTTTGTTTTATCAAAATTCTATTTCTGGTAATATTTTTTCCTTCAAAAATGTATTGCTTGTAATAATATATATATTTTTTTCAAAAATGTATTGCTGGTAATGATATACATATTTTTTTCAAAAATGTATTGCTGGTAATAGTTTTGTTTTCTTCAAAAATTTATTGAGGATAATAATTTTTTTACAAAGTATTTCTGGTATTAAAATCTATTTTTACACTTTTATAGTGTTTTTTCCCCCAGTTTTGGGGTTAACTATTTGCACATAGCTGGGTCCCTAACAGGTGCTACCACCCCAGGTCAGGGTGGACCTGGGAACAACAGCAATTAAGAGGTGGTTCCACGCTCCTCAAAACCTCCTGATCAGAGGCCTTGATGCTGAAAGTAGTTTATCGACTTACCCAGGACACGGATGTAGTTTATCTTCATATCCAGGACGGGGTAATGTGCTTGAAATTTTGATCCAAACACATTATTCAATCCACAGAGTAGATTGTTCTCGTTTTGCTTTTCAAAAGACAAGTAGTGGATTGAAATATAATTGTTTCCCTGACAGTTGTAGGTTTAATCTATGGGTCTGCTAGTGCTTGAAAGTCATATGCTCTGATTTAAGACTGGAGTCTATTAACATAATACTTGATATCCTGAGGCATGGAAAGCAAAATGAGAACAAGTTAGCATGAATTGTATAAAGGCTTTGGTTCAAAATTCCAAGCAGTTCATCGATTTCAAAAGACACCTGATGATGAAGTCTGTAACAGCCGAAACATCATGACTATAACTATCAAGATGAATCCACTAAACCAAAAGTAATGGCATTTAAATGTTGTTAGATGCGTACATGAAATCAGATTTCATGTAAATATCTTAAAAAACAACTTTTAATGAACCCTAATTTTAAAGAAATATCTTTTTTTTTTTCCTCTTGTTACCATGGATTGTATAATGGCTTTGGTATCAAATCTTCACTAATGAGTACTAATCAATCAATATAATTGACTTTCTATAGTTTTCTGTCCATAGAACTGACTGTTCAGGGTCTGAAGTGACATCTCCATGGAGGAAGAGGTTTTCAGAATTTGAATTGCAGGCAATCAACTTCAAGCACACTGAATATTTCTATTGATTTTGGCTACAGTGGCAAGAACAATTGACCTTTTGAATAGACTCTGATTGAATTCTTTGCACGTACTGACAACTTACTGTAACAATAGATCATCTTTGTCATTTCCTGCTTCTACACCTAAATATAGCTTGATTGCAACAGTTGTTTCCCATAAACCTGCAAAAATGTACCCAATATAAGACGCATGAGAGTGAACACTAACCAAATTGCAAGTTCAGATTTTGGATACGAGATAAAAAGTAACTAAATTATTACTATACAATTATTCTGTTTGTATGTACTTCTATTTTCTGTTTAGGATCAAACTGTAGTATCTGTTGATCCCTGGCTCTTCTTAACTAGAATATCTAGCCCATCCTGACTCAGAAAATATTTATGGATAGACATCGCCCTTGCATGGAGTATTGCTGCCATATATGGTCTGGAGCCCCTTCTGTTTGCCTCGGGGTTCTTGATAGGCTCCAGAGGCGGATATGCAACATAATTGGCCCTGATCTGGCATCTCGTCTACAGTCACTTTCTCACAGACATGCCGTCGCCTCTCTCTGTCTGTTTTACAAATACTTTCATGGCAATTGCTCCGAGGAGCTGCATTCGCTGGTTCCCAGACTTCATGAGTTCAAGTGCCCAACGAGACTGGCATCCCGCTCTCACCCTTTCACTGTTGAAACTCCTAAATGTAGCCATCTCTTCTTCTCCAATAGCTTCATGTCTCGCACCTCTCGCCTGTGGAACTCCCTTCCCTATTCCAGTTTCCCTGAGAGCTATAATCTCCAGCTATTCAAATGTAATGTCAATCGACATCTCCAGTTACCTTGATCTATCCACTACCCTTCTCCTCATCCTTTCTTCTATCACACCTATCTGATCTTGCTATAAATTTTCTGTAACCCCTTGCATCCTAGTGGCTTCCCGCCTTGCTTGGGGTGAAACGCTGAAAAAAAAAAAAGTATAAAAGAGAGAGAATAAAAATAAAAGTAGGCAATGGGTTAGAAAATTATAAAGGTGAGGGAACAGATAATCTTAATTTCCAGCACTTGGGAAATTTCTATAGTCCTATCTGTAGTAGTAGTACAAAGCAAGAAAAGAAATAAAATTAAAAACAAAACTGTCAACTTGAAGTAGCAACAAACGCCTGCAATAGATTTGTCTTTCGACCACAACTCTTGCAGCCAAATCACAATTCAAATGATAGTCCATTGTAACAGTCCACCAAACAACGTAATAGTCCATGTCACCTCAGTCCCAGCTGCACTGCTAGTCAATGTCCCAGACCGTTTTTCTCCTTCACCCCAAAAAAACAGCCGACATAATCAAAAAACTCCTGCATTCTCCTCGCTCTAGATCCACATCCCCTGCACGTTGAATCAGCATTCTGACTGCCACTAGACAAATCGTGTAGTAGTAGCACAAAACAACAAATGTCGGAGAATGCACCCCCTCCTCCACGAAACAGAAGCCTGACAAGCAAAACATCTTGGGTGCCCCAACTCCGGCTAATGTGAACATTTATTGTCACAACATCTACAATTTGTAATTGACGGTAAAACCCCTGAATGACAATGCAACATTATTTTTCGTCTATTGAAAACTTGACAAATTGGCAAGATAAACAAAGTCTCTGATCTATCATTCTGTGGCAAAGTTCCTGTGTTTAATCACGGTTTGAACATAGAAAACTTATTCATAGCCAGATGCATGCATGTATATTTTCTGAGTCTTATACCAGTAAAGATGTCTCACTCTATACTCAATTGGTTGGTTTGTTGGCAAGGGGAGCAATAAGTAAAATTGCCGGGTTCCCTCTGTATTATTTATACTATTTGCACAATTGTCCTCGTCTTTGGTGTTGTAATCACAGTGTTTCGGCTGTTGTGCCCTCTGGCCTTCATCAGGTTTATATCAAGCTGGATTGATATACACCTGAGGAAATTCCATGTGTTTTTCTTTGCTGAAAAATATTTTCATCCCCCCAGATCATTACAATTCGAGTAGGGAATGAAGGCATTTGTTATGGTCTGGTTCTTTGTACTACGGTGATAGTCCAAGGTAGAACCAATAAAGAAGAACTCGAATATGTATATGGAATAACAGATATATTACAAACAGTAATATATACAGAGAAGTAGAAAAGTGTTAGTATGAACAATCAGGTTTAGTAGTAATTGTCTGAACGTGACTCTGTTTCGGACTGCCTCTGACTCGACTGACTGACTCGCTTGCTCTGACTGACTGACAGACTCCTGACGGACTTCATTCCAGACTTCAGACTGAACTCTATTTTCAGACAGAACTCTCTGCTATCTTTTGAGGTGCAGTATTTATTACGTATGGAATAGTCCATTATGTCATTATGGGTAAGGTCCCATAACAGCATCCCTACTGGAAAAAGATCTTATTTTAATGCCTCACTCTAGGAGATGTCTTTTTTTTTCAATCTGCTGCCTTTCTTTCAATTTTAACTTTTACTGTTGTCTCTTTATTGACCTCTGCAAATATTGCTCTTCATTGAACACTGATTTTAGCTCACAAAACCACACTTCTTTCCAATGGTTTTACAACTCACTAACTTAACATAGGAGAAGGAAACTGAACACAGGATATGTTGCACACAGGGGTCCTTTTGTCGAGTACTTTAAGGTACTACAAAACCAGAATAATAATCAAAAACTTGAGTCATGTCCTTAAATAAGCTTTTCAGATCTAACCTCCCATATATGCTGGTTTTCTAATCATAGATTAGATATGGCACAAGACTGAAAGCATGGCACTTTAACTCACTATTCTGTCATAAATGATTTTGTGAGACAAGCTTGCTAAGCATTACACCATTCAAAGTGCCATTGGCAGTTTTCTAAACATAGATGTAGCACAAATCAGAAAGAATAGAGCACCCAGTGAGGACTGAACTCATTATTCATTCTTAATTGATCTAGCAAGACAAGCTTGCTCCCCATTGCACAACATCAAAGTGTACTTGGAAGTTTTCTAATCATAATAAAGCTTAGATGTGGCACAAGGCCAAAAGAACTGAGCATCCAGTGAGGATTGAGCTCACTAATCAGTCGTAATTGATCTCGCAAGTCAAGTTTGCTAACCATTACACCCTTTGTGGTTTTCTAAGCATAGCTTAGATGTGGCACAATGTTGAAAGTATGTGGCACCCAGTGAGGATTGACCTCACTATTTAGTCATAATTATTGATCTATCAAGACAAACTTGCTAACCAGTATACTATGTTGAAGTTCTCTCTAACCTCCAATATGGATGTCATGCATGTCGGCCAACTCATTCAGAAATGTCTAAACTATTCTCTGTATACAATCGTTTTCTCAAATCAATGATTAAAAATGGCTTCAGGTGAATGAATCTTTTAGGTCTTGAAAAAATCACTTCTTCATTAGATCCTTATATACTGTTGCTACAGAATCACAGTTTTAGCAAATAATTGAAGACTTCCAGCACCAGCAACTGCTCAAATGGATAGCACATGTAAATAAAAGGAATCATAATGATATGTTGATATTCCACACTACCTTAAACAAAAGGTTAGGAAGGAAACTCTTATCAGTACTGGAAAAAGCTTATAACAGTGGGCCTGAGAAACCTATTTTACTGAAAAACTGTTTTTTATAAATTCCAGCTGACAGTAGCACTGTCTGCTTGACCAATAGATGCTGAATGTTTCCTGTACAGAAAGAGTTAATTTCTCTGTTAGTATTATTATTCTTCAGCAAACTGCTGTTCCCTCAATAACTATATTGGTCATGCAAATAATAGACTAAAAATAAAATAAAATAAGACCAAATCAATTTCCATGTTTTGCTAAGGTATTTTCTCACAAAAACGTTTAAAATATAGCATTACTCCACCTTATTTTCTCTTAATGCCCACTAGGTGCCATTGCATAAAGCAGTATAAAAGGAAAGGATATATTAACCCTCTCTCAATGTTTGCTTTCCTTCGGTTACAGTTCAAATCTCTTCATTATCTGTGAGGAAATTTTTCAGCATTCACTGTCACATAGTGGGTTGATGTTATATATCTGTTTAGCATTCATTATGGAATTCATTCATTTTTCTACCTAAGATATCTGCCCTGGGAATGACAATAAACTACATCTGCATCCTGGGTAAGACGATAAACTAATTCCAACAGCAAGGCCTCTAATCAGGAGGTTTCGAGGAGCATGGAATCACCTCTTAATTGCTGGTGTTCCCAGGTCCACTATGACCCCAGGTGGTAGCACCTGTTAGGGTCCCAGCTATGGGAAAATAGATAACAACCAAACTTGTGTAAAAATAGGTTTTAATACCAGAAATACTTTGTAATAAAAAAAAATATTACCAACAATAATTTTTGAAGGAAAAATTATCATCAGCAATACTTAAAAAAAATACCAGCAATACAAACAGCGATATATTCTTTGAAAAAAATATGACCAGCTATAGATTTCTTCAAGGAAAAATATTCCCAGAAATAGATTTTTGAAGAAAAACATATTACCTGCAATAAAAATTTTGTCGGCATTAAATAACCCATTGAGGTTGATATGCTGTAAAACAAAATAAACCAAACCAATCTAAAACAATGAATACATATTCTATTCATACGAATCTATCCTAAAAATTTTGCCGGCATTAAATAACCCATTGAGGTTGATATGCCGTAAAACAAACTAAACCAAACCAAACCAAACCAAACTACCTAAAATATTAATTCCTATATTTTTTGCCATTATAGAATTAATCTTCCTCATATCTCAGTCCTTACTGAATCTATCCTTATGGAATATACTTTTGTCTCTTAGTATTTCTAAGCAATGAACTGTCTCTAATTTTTGGCAGCAGTGCTTGCTAAAAATACTTCTAACATTCATTGATTGTATCTTTCGGAAATTATCCCAAATTTAAGTCCTGGCTGGTGTCCTTAACACTGTCTCAAGTGCTGACTGAAGACTTATTTTTGTTGGTACTTACCCCAGGAGCAAGAAGAAATGATATAATTTGATGAACACTTCTTGCTAGCATTATTGTTGGGTGGAACTGAGGCAGAAGTAATCTGGGCCGCAAAATCAAGTGTTAGGGTGTGGGACCAGATCAGGGAAATTTCCCTTTAAGAAACAAGGGAAGAATTTAAGTTACTGTAAGATGATTATTAAATTGTTTTTTTTTTTGTTTGGATTTTTTTTTTAATAGTTTTACTTTTCTTTTGTTTCACTTTGTGTGCATTTACAACCCATTCTGCTTTCTTCATCATCATAAAATGTTAAAACAACTTTAGTATTGGAATAAAAAACAATATAAATAAGCTTTAAGAAAAACTTTCTTTCAAATTTAGTATATAACTTCTTTTTTTTTTTCACTGTACCCAACCAATACTTTTTATCCATTGGCTCAAGTGATTTGACCTAAAGAGTTGTAGGTTCAACACCCAGCTACTGCAGTGGTGAACAAAAGACTTGAGTGAAAGGAAGATAACTGAGATATCGGGAAGAGGCATGGCATGGGGAACTAGAAACCCCCCCCCATGGATGAAATGAAGGGTTTCAGTTAGAAATTCTGATCTCCTGAAGAAGGCTGGCAACAGGAAAATTGTGCTAGAAACAAAGAAATGATTGCTAAACTGAAGATTGCATTTAAGCATGAAACACTGTCACCACTCGGAGTTGACACTTATGTACATACACACTGTATTTAAATATTTTCACTGCATATACAGGTATGACACTCTGATCCTGTATTTATCTATCCCTGCTCACAATGGTAATATATGACACATGGTTGATTTACATGGGTGTCTATACATTTAGACCCAGTGCAAGAATTACTCTTCTCCATGATTGTTGTCACACAGGGATCAGAATATTTTGAACCTACTCTTTTGATGCAATAGGTGAGGACTACTGACAGATTGAATACTGGGGATCAAACTTGTATTTTTATTGCCTAAATTCAGAAAGGATTGTTTGTATTGGCTCGATGATCCCAACTATGGTCGAATGATAATGAAATACAAAAACATGGAGTTACTGTTCCATATCATACAGTCTTGGACAAACATTTAAAAACCAGCTGGAAAAAATAAAAATTTCTCACTTATTGCAGGATATTGCATCATCGACATTTATCTAATGTAAACAAACTGCAATACCTTAAGTTTGAAACATTGTAAGGCACAATTTTACCTGGTATGAAAACTATGAGCTTGTTCTAAAGAATACTTTTCAGTAAGTTTTTACGCATTAAAAATGGGAGAAAAATGATAACTTTCTGACATTTAAAGGACCCACTTAGTAACATTGCATAGAAATGGGTACATGGACCCCAGTTAGTAACATTATATAGAGAGGGGTACTTGGAGCTCACTTAATAACATTACATAAAGAGGGGTATTCAGGCCACAATTAGTAGCATTGCATAGAGAGCAGGGTACTTGGAGCCCAATTAGTAACAATACATAGAGAGGGATAACTGTAGCCCAATTAGTGACATTACATAGAGAAGGGGTACTCTGGCCCCAATTAGTAACATTTCATAGAGAAGGGGTACTCTGGCCCCAATTAGTAACATTTCATAGAGAAGGGGTACTCTGGCCCCAATTAGTAACATTTCATAGAGAAGGGGTTCTCTGGCCCCAATTAGTAACATTTCATAGAGAAGGGATTCTCTGGCCCCAATTAGTAACATTTCATAGAGAAGGGATTCTCTGACCCCAATTAGTAACATTTCATAGAGAAGGGATTCTCTGGCCCCAATTAGTAACATTACACAGAGAAGTGTAATCAGAGCCCAATTAGTGATATTAAATGGAGAAGGGTACTCAAAGCATGGAATATCAATCTAGATGGGTTGTAGCATGAATACACTTCATAAAGCTATTACCAATCACCAAGGTGATGGCTCTTATTCTGACTATAAGAAATGTGAATGTTTCTTTGAGTCAAAAATGTTAGGTGCTCATAAACTTTTGGCCACAACTGTGGTATACAAAAACAGCAGTGGATGCGAAACAAATACTCTGTTCTAATCTATAAATAAATTTTCTTGTTATTTTTCATGGGTAATATGCATATAGGACATTAAGATCCATTTCTTTGTTTGTCTGAGGCATATTCAATTGTAAGGCCTGGTCACTGAAAGCTTAATTAATTTCAAGAAGCAAAGATAATTGTTGTCCTAGAAAATAGGTTTTAGTTTTGACTATCTCTGAAAAAAATCATTCAAGTGAAATCCTATTTGATATCAATGCCAAAACCTAGGATTAATCAGCACGTCTCTTAAACTGATGATTATCTTAAAGTGCATGTGGAATTGTATTGAGCATAAAATCTTCTGACTTAGGGGAATATTACAATCTTGATTACAGCTTCTAAATAGTTGATCAACATAAAGCAAGAGTTGGTAAGAAGAAAAGTAGGAATGAGAGGAGAATAAAAATGGAAAAAGAAAGAACAGAGGAGAAAGAAAGAAGGAAAGATGAGAAAAAGAAAGGTTAAAGGAAAATGGAAAATGAAGAGAAAGAGAAAAGGAAAGTAAAATAAAAAGAATAAAAAATGAAAGAAAGGATAAAAGAAAGAAGGAAAAAAAACAGGATAAAAAGCAGAGAAATGAGAAAGAGAAAAAAAAGGAATTAAGTAGAAAAGGAAAAGAAAGTGAAAATAAAAGGAGAGAAAGTAAGACATAATAGAGGGAAGGTAAGAAACAAATAAAAGAGACAGTAAAAGAAAAGATAAATGAGAGAAGACAAAGAGAAGGGATAAAGAAGAGAAAGAAAGAAGCTAAAAATAAAAAAGCAGATGAAGTAGAATGTGTTCATCTTGTTTGGTTTTTGCCCATCTGCACATCAAGAGCACTTCTCTTGCCTGAGAAAAACACTGGTGTTATATAGCTCTCCCAGTCCCACACACACACTGACGATTAGCTAATACCTGCCCATTATCGTTCATATGAAAACAGGCAGTACCACCTACTCTAAGTAAAAGGTCTTCTCTCAAAAGCCTTTTGTGGAAGTGAATGCAACTCCATTGTGCATATAGCACCACATACAACCAACACAGAGTCTTTTATTGAGCTGATCCAATTCTTTCTTATATTTATTTTAACAGAGCCAATAAATATTTTGCACAACAAAATCCAAAATTACCTCATATGGGGGATAGATCTCTTTTAACTAATGAAAACTTTATCAGTTTTTTTCAACCCCAGTGTATAGAGCGAAATCATCTTGGAATTGGAAATTTAACTGTGGCAGCCATTGAAAAATTAATACAGATTTTATCCATTTCAATGTTTCAGTGAAATGAAATGCACAAAACAGTGGACAGGAGAAGGTGAAAGGTATTTGTCTTAAAGTGAAGAAGTTTTATAAAATGAAACCCAGATATTAATCTAATGATATTAAATTAGGGTTATATACAGAAGGTAGTGCTAATTTGAAACTAAAAAAGGACCCAAAAAGGAGTTTTATAAATTTATATATATATATATATATATATAAATAAAAAGAAAGAACAGTAAGGTATATAATCCAGTGTTCTTATAGATATTTTTATTTTTACAAAATAGTGCTCAATGTAAATTGACAGAGCATTAATATTATAAATTAATTGATTTAAAATATGGTTTTTTCTGCTACACAGTTCTAACCATGTTTCAAAAATGGAAGCTAAAAGCCCCAAAGTTAATTTTGTAATTAAATTAAAGACATTAGTTCCATTACCTTCTCAAGTGAAAGTTACTCCAAAATTCGCTTGAGGAGGAAATGGAACTGGTCTTTAATTTAATTACAAAATTAAATTCGGGGCTTTTAGCTTCCATTTTTGAAACATGGTTAGAACTGTGTAGCGAAAAAAACCATATTTTAAATCAATTAATTTAAATATATATATATATATATATATATATATATATATATATATATATATATAAAAAGGTTAGGTTCCTATTTTAAAATAAGATAAAAATAAATTATACTTAAAAAGTAAGTCATATAATAATATTTATATTAAATTTACATCAAATTAAAGTAAGAATATATTTTTTTTAAAAATAATAAATAAAACATTTTATATTAAAGAATAAAAATATATTTAAAAATAAAAATATAAGATAAAATAAATTATACATTAGAAAAAATGTTTAACTTTAAAGATAAGTTAAATGAATTTGTATTTAAAAAAACTTAAAAAAATCAAAAAATATAGATAAAGAAGTGTAAGTGATAAATGGAAAGAGAGTTCTTAGAACAGAGGAAAATTATGAGATATAATTAATATGGGGAAAAATGGAAATATAGAAATTAAAATTAGTTATATATTCGACATTTGAAGAATTACAGAATTATAATGTAATAAAGTAAAATTGAAGTTGAATAAAACTGACAAAGTTTTTGTTGGTTGAAACAGATTTATCCTCCATACAAGGTAATTTTAGATTTTGTTCTGTAATAAAATACACATATATATATATATATATATATATATATATATGAACTTCAAATTTTCATGAGCTTGCAACCCGTAGCTATGATTAATTAATGATGAGCATGTCATTTTTATTTATGATCAATTTCATCATGATTCTTCTGTTAAGCTTGGAGAGTAATTATACATTCTTATTACTCAAAGTAAAGTCTAATAGTGTTATAAAAACCTTGGAGAATTCCAGTAAGATATCTTTAATCATTTCTAAGATACAACAGTTCAAATCTTAATCTTTCAATTGGACAAATTTTCTGTTACACGTGGTATATATAAAATGATTCTCAGTTGACAAGGATATAAATAGACCAAAAACTAGCTTTATACTGTTCAAGAATTAATGAGTCAAAATACAAATCCAGTGTTTTCTCAATCTTGTTGGAGGAGCCCCTCCCTGATTTATCATTTCCTGAGGGGTGTAGCTGTACTCACCATGTTTGGCCAATTGAGGGTTGGTGAAGCTCTTTAATAGATAGTTGAGTTTGATGGCCATTGATTGAGGAGTTCATTGGCCCTTTTCACAGCTCTTGTGTTTTTTAGCTACTGGTGTGGGATCCAGTTTAGTTGCTGTTGAGATGTTGAGTGATTCCGCGTGCGTGTATTGAAATAAGAACAAACACATATGTAGGGGAAAAATACTGGTATATCTGAAGAGGTCAAATGAACGCAGGTTAGTCAGTAACAATCAGAAAGAGTATAAAGTCCGACTGTATCTTCCGGTAGAGAGACGGAAATGTGATGGTCACCTGATCTTCTTAGAACTCTATAGAACTGTCCTATTAGTAGTAGAGAGATCAGTCCATTCTGATGAGAAGGTGGGTGCACCCCAACAGTTGCCAACCAATAAGGTTTTAAATTCAGAGCTGTGCTTCTCTTAGACCTATTATTGAACAAGTCTTTTAAAGGCTACTGCTGCTGATTGAAAAAAGAAATCTTTTTATGAATTGCAAAATTGGTGTCTGACTTTTGTATTGAGGACTCATAACTGTGTCACTCTTATTGTTAAACATATGTCTGTTTCTTTCTGTGACTTTGTTGGACCAATAGTATTCTCTTGCAGATACTGTCTCTTTCTTCCTTCATGCTTTCCACCATATCTTCTTGTTTCTCACTATTTGCTTAAAAGACAAATATCTGCTGTAAAGTGCTATGTACATCATGGAGAATTAATTTTCTATCAAGGTCTTGTTTTAATTAGTATTTACTGCAAACAGCTCTCTGCCAGAGCTGCTGTGTTTTTGAGTTGAGAAGATGTTTGTCTTTGAGATAAACTGAGATTTTTTTAATTTTTTTCTTTTTCATAATAATAATTTTATATTCTTTAACACAAACATTTTAATAATGAAATTCTTCCTCAATTCTAAAGTTTTAAATACCTCATGAGCCAGCTCTTTTCTAGGAATTTACAAGAGACAGTGGTGATCAAAGGAGTCTACAAGAGGCATTGGCAATCAAAGGAGTCTACAAGAGGCATGGATGATCAAAGGAGTCTGCAAGAGATGTTTGATGGTCAAAAGAGACATTGGCAGTCAAAGAAGACTATAGGAGATATTGACGGTAAAAGGAGACCACAGGAGATGTTGATGGTCAAAGGAGACCACAAGAGACACTGACAGTCAAAGGAGACCACAAGAGACACTGACAGTCACAGGGGACCACATGAGATACTGACAGTCAAAGAAGACCACAAGAGACACTGACAGTCAAAGGAGACCACAAGAGACACTGACAGTCAAAGGAGACCACAAGAGACACTGACAGTCACAGGGGACCACATGAGATACTGACAGTCAAAGAAGACCACAAGAGACACTGACAGTCAAAGGAGACCACAAGAGACACTGACAGTCAAAGGAGACCACATGAGATACTGACAGTCAAAGAAGACCACAAGAGACACTGACAGTCAAAGGAGACCACAAGAGACACTGACAGTCAAAGGAGACCACAAGAGACACTGACAGTCAAAGGGGACCACATGAGATACTGACAGTCAAAGAAGACCACAAGAGACACTGACAGTCAAAGGAGACCACAAGAGACACTGAGAGTCAAAGGAGACCACAAGAGATGCTGACAGTCAAAGGAGACCACAAGAGACACTGACAGTCAGAGACCACAAGAGATGCTGACAGTCAAAGGAGAGACCACAAAGAGACACTGAGAGTCACAGGGACCACATGAGATACTGACAGTCAAAGAAGACCACAAGAGACACTGACAGTCAAAGGAGACCACAAGAGATGCTGACAGTTAAATGAGACCACAAGAGATGCTGACAGTCAAAGGAGACCACAAGAGACACTGACAGTCACAGGGGACCACATGAGATACTGACAGTCAAAGAAGACCACAAGAGACACTGACAGTCAAAGGAGACCACAAGAGACACTGAGAGTCAAAGGAGACCACAAGAGATGCTGACAGTCAAAGGAGACCACAAGAGACACTGACAGTCACAGGGGACCACATGAGATACTGACAGTCAAAGAAGACCACAAGAGACACTGACAGTCAAAGGAGACCACACAAGAGACACTGAGAGTCAAAGGAGACCACAAGAGATGCTGACAGTCAAAGGAGACCACAAGAGACATTGACAGTCACAGGGGACCACATGAGATACTGACAGTCAAAGAAGACCACAAGAGACACTGACAGTCAAAGGAGACCACAAGAGACACTGAGAGTCAAAGGAGACCACAAGAGATGCTGACAGTCAAAGGAGACCACAAGAGATGCTGACAGTCAAATGAGACCACAAGAGATGCTGACAGTCAAATGAGACCACAAGAGATGCTGACAGTCAAAGGAGACCACAAGAGACACTGACAGTCACAGGGGACCACATGACATACTGACAGTCAAAGAAGACCACAAGAGACACTGAGAGTCAAAGGAGACCACAAGAGACACTGAGAGTCAAAGGAGACCACAAGAGATGCTGACAGTCAAAGGAGACCACAAGAGACACTGACAGTCACAGGGGACCACATGAGATACTGACAGTCAAAGAAGACCACAAGAGACACTGACAGTCAAAGGAGACCACAAGAGACACTGAGAGTCAAAGGAGACCACAAGAGATGCTGACAGTCAAAGGAGACCACAAGAGACACTGACAGTCAGAGACCACAAGAGATGCTGACAGTCAAAGGAGACCACAAGAGACACTGAGAGTCACAGGGGACCACATGAGATACTGACAGTCAAAGAAGACCACAAGAGACACTGACAGTCAAAGGAGACCACAAGAGATGCTGACAGTTAAATGAGACCACAAGAGATGCTGACAGTCAAAGGAGACCACAAGAGACACTGACAGTCACAGGGGACCACATGAGATACTGACAGTCAAAGAAGACCACAAGAGACACTGACAGTCAAAGGAGACCACAAGAGACACTGAGAGTCAAGGAGACCACAAGAGATGCTGACAGTCAAAGGAGACCACAAGAGACACTGACAGTCACAGGGGACCACATGAGATACTGACAGTCAAAGAAGACCACAAGAGACACTGACAGTCAAAGGAGACCACAAGAGACACTGAGAGTCAAAGGAGACCACAAGAGATGCTGACAGTCAAAGGAGACCACAAGAGACATTGACAGTCACAGGGGACCACATGGAGATACTGACAGTCAAAGAAGACCACAAGAGACACTGACAGTCAAAGGAGACCACAAGAGAGACACTGAGAGTCAAAGGAGACCACAAGAGATGCTGACAGTCAAAGGAGACCACAAGAGATGCTGACAGTCAAATGAGACCACAAGAGATGCTGACAGTCAAATGAGACCACAAGAGATGCTGACAGTCAAAGGAGACCACAAAGAGACACTGACAGTCACAGGGGACCACATGACATACTGACAGTCAAAGAAGACCACAAGAGACACTGAGAGTCAAAGGAGACCACAAAGAGACACTGAGAGTCAAAGGAGACCACAAGAGATGCTGACAGTCAAAGGAGACCACAAGAGACACTGACAGTCAGAGACCACAAGAGATGCTGACAGTCAAAGGAGACCACAAGAGACACTGACAGTCACAGGGGAACACATGAGATACTGACAGTCAAAGAAGACCACAAGAGACACTGACAGTCAAAGGAGACCACAAGAGATGCTGACAGTCAAATGAGACCACAAGAGATGCTGACAGTCAAAGGAGACCACAAGAGACACTGACAGTCACAGGGGACCACATGAGATACTGACAGTCAAAGAAGACCACAAGAGACACTGACAGTCAAAGGAGACCACAAGAGACACTGAGAGTCAAAGGAGACCACAAGAGATGCTGACAGTCAAAGGAGACCACAAGAGACACTGACAGTCACAGGGGACCACATGAGATACTGACAGTCAAAGAAGACCACAAGAGACACTGACAGTCAAAGGAGACCACAAGAGACACTGAGAGTCAAAGACCACAAGAGATGCTGACAGTCAAAGGAGACCACAAGAGACACTGACAGTCACAGGGGACCACATGAGATACTGACAGTCAAAGAAGACCACAAGAGACACTGACAGTCAAAGGAGACCACAAGAGACACTGAGAGTCAAAGGAGACCACAAGAGATGCTGACAGTCAAAGGAGACCACAAGAGACACTGACAGTCACAGGGGACCACATGAGATACTGACAGTCAAAGAAGACCACAAGAGACACTGACAGTCAAAGGAGACCACAAGAGACACTGAGAGTCAAAGGAGACCACAAGAGATGCTGACAGTCAAAGGAGACCACAAGAGACACTGACAGTCACAGGGGACCACATGAGATACTGACAGTCAAAGGAGACCACATGAGATACTGACAGTCAAAGAAGACCACAAGAGACACTGACAGTCAAAGGAGACCACAAGAGACACTGACAGTCAAAGGAGACCACAAGAGACACTGACAGTCTGAGGGACCACATGAGATACTGACAGTCAAAGAAGACCACAAGAGACACTGACAGTCAAAGGAGACCACAAGAGACACTGAGAGTCAAAGGAGACCACAAGAGATGCTGACAGTCAAAGGAGACCACAAGAGACACTGACAGTCAGAGACCACAAGAGATGCTGACAGTCAAAGGAGACCACAAGAGACACTGACAGTCACAGGGGACCACATGAGATACTGACAGTCAAAGAAGACCACAAGAGACACTGACAGTCAAAGGAGACCACAAGAGATGCTGACAGTTAAATGAGACCACAAGAGATGCTGACAGTCAAAGGAGACCACAAGAGACACTGACAGTCACAGGGGACCCACATGAGATACTGACAGTCAAAGAAGACCACAAGAGACACTGACAGTCAAAGGAGACCACAAGAGACACTGAGAGTCAAAGGAGACCACAAGAGATGCTGACAGTCAAAGGAGACCACAAGAGACACTGACAGTCACAGGGGGGACCACATGAGATACTGACAGTCAAAGAAGACCACAAGAGACACTGACAGTCAAAGGAGACCACAAGAGACACTGAGAGTCAAAGGAGACCACAAGAGATGCTGACAGTCAAAGGAGACCACAAGAGACATTGACAGTCACAGGGGACCACATGAGATACTGACAGTCAAAGAAGACCACAAGAGACACTGACAGTCAAAGGAGACCACAAGAGACACTGAGAGTCAAAGGAGACCACAAGAGATGCTGACAGTCAAAGGAGACCACAAGAGACACTGACAGTCAAAGGAGACCACAAGAGATGCTGACAGTCAAATGAGACCACAAGAGATGCTGACAGTCAAAGGAGACCACAAGAGACACTGACAGTCACAGGGGACCACATGACATACTGACAGTCAAAGAAGACCACAAGAGACACTGAGAGTCAAAGGAGACCACAAGAGACACTGAGAGTCAAAGGAGACCACAAGAGATGCTGACAGTCAAAGGAGACCACAAGAGATGCTGACAGTCAAATGAGACCACAAGAGATGCTGACAGTCAAAGGAGACCACAAGAGACACTGACAGTCACAGGGGAACACATGAGATACTGACAGTCAAAGAAACCACAAGAGACACTGACAGTCAAAGGAGACCACAAGAGATGCTGACAGTCAAATGAGACCACAAGAGATGCTGACAGTCAAAGGAGACCACAAGAGACACTGACAGTCACAGGGGACCACATGAGATACTGACAGTCAAAGAAGACCACAAGAGACACTGACAGTCAAAGGAGACCACAAGAGACACTGAGAGTCAAAGGAGACCACAAGAGATGCTGACAGTCAAAGGAGACCACAAGAGACACTGACAGTCACAGGGGACCACATGAGATACTGACAGTCAAAGAAGACCACAAGAGACACTGACAGTCAAAGGAGACCACAAGAGACACTGAGAGTCAAAGACCACAAGAGATGCTGACAGTCAAAGGAGACCACAAGAGACACTGACAGTCACAGGGGACCACATGAGATACTGACAGTCAAAGAAGACCACAAGAGACACTGACAGTCAAAGGAGACCACAAAGAGACACTGAGAGTCAAAGGAGACCACAAGAGATGCTGACAGTCAAAGGAGACCACAAGAGACACCGACAGTCACAGGGGACCACATGAGATACTGACAGTCAAAGAAGACCACAAGAGACACTGACAGTCAAAGGAGACCACAAGAGACACTGAGAGTCAAAGGAGACCACAAGAGATGCTGACAGTCAAAGGAGACCACAAGAGACACTGACAGTCACAGGGGACCACATGAGATACTGACAGTCAAAGAAGACCACAAGAGACACTGACAGTCAAAGAAGACCACAAGAGACACTGACAGTCAAAGGAGACCACAAGAGATGCTGACAGTCAAATGAGACCACAAGAGATGCTGACAGTCAAAGGAGACCACAAGAGACACTGACAGTCACAGGGGACCACATGAGATACTGACAGTCAAAGAAGACCACAAGAGACACTGACAGTCAAAGGAGACCACAAGAGACACTGAGAGTCAAAGGAGACCACAAGAGATGCTGACAGTCAAAGGAGACTACAAGTAGCAAAATGTGCCCCCAAAAATTTCAGTTATACTAATTATAAGTGTCATTTTTGTTCCCATTTCCCATAAAGCTTCTTTGTTGCTCACAATCTCTGTCAATGTATCCTTCTATATAACCATATATCTGTTGGGTAATTCTGCTTTTCATCTGTGAAGAAACTGTCTAAGATTCACCAGCATATAGGAGGGATGATATTACATAAAAATGCAGTACTCTTTACTTTGTTGCTTATGAAATTTTCCAGTTTCTTAATACTTTGTTTAGGTTTTTGAAGGCATCTTTTGCTATTCCAATACACACATTTGAATTTCAGTGCCTCATTTTCAATTATTTATTAAACCAAAATTTCAGCTCCAAATCTTTTTGATTCTATGTTTAATTGTTCTTTTGTTTCCATCTTTTTCTCCATTTACTGAAAACAGCTCTATTTTTTTTGGTTTGTTATCATTAATAATAATAATTTTATATTCTTTTAACACAAACATTTTTCTAATGAAATTCTTCCTCAATTCTCAAGTTTTGAATATCTTGGTGAGAGATCCATTCCTATACGGGTTACAATACACAGATGTTGATGGTCAGAAGAGACTTCAAGAAGAAAAAGACATATAGCAACCTAATAATTTATTGAGACCAAATGTCTTCCAGCAGCTGAAGCATAAACCACATGGGGCAATATCAAACATAACTGATATAGCAGAACATCAAACAGATAAAAATAAATAAAACGTTTTCTAAATATACGTCCCTAAAAGGACAATGTCCTACTCAGTTTGAGTTGAGTAGTAAACAAACGAAGCTACTGGGCTTTTATTCCCTATGAAAGAAATGTGTTTTTTTTTTAAATAAGGGATTCTTCTTGAACTAAATTGATGAATTTCTGGATGAGAAATTAACATTATTTACATGTGGGCAATTGTCCTCATCTTTGTTTTTATTATTACAATTTTTTGGCCATTGTGTCTTCCATACTTTATCAAGTTCTTATTAATCTGGGTAACCTTTAGGATAATATTGTTTTAAGAATTTTGTGACATAGTAATTTTGAGTTTAATCCCAAGGCCAAGAGTGTCCAGGGTAAGACTAAACTACATCCACATCCTGGGTAAGACATTAAACTACACCCATGTCCTGGGTTAGATGTTAAACTACGTCCAGCAGCAAGGCCTCTGATCAGGAGGTTTTGAGGAGCATGGAATCACCTCTTAATTGCTGGTGTTCCCAGGTCCACCCTGACCCGGGGTGGTAGCACCTGTTGGGGTCCCAGCTATGGGCAAATAGTTAACTATTACCAGCAATACTTTTTTGAAAAAAATTATTACCAGCAATACAATTTTGAAGGAAATATAATATCAGAAACAGATTTTTGACAAAACAAATTACCGACAATAAAAATTTTTGTCAGCATTAAATAACCCATTGAGGTTGATATGCCATAAAACAAAATAAACCAAACAAATCTAAACCAAAGAATACATATTCTATTCATACGAACCTATCCTAAAAATGTTGTCAGCATTAAATAACCCATTGAGGTTGATATGCCATAAAACAAAATAAACCAAACAAATCTAAACCAAAGAATACATATTCTATTCATACGAACCTATCCTAAAAATGTTGTCAGCATTAAATAACCCATTGAGGTTGATATGCCATAAAACAAAATAAACCAAACAAATCTAAACCAAAGAATACATATTCTATTCATATGAACATATCCTCAAAATGTTGTTGGCATTAAATAACCCATTGAGGTTGATATGCCATAAAACAAAATAGACCAAACCAAACCCAAGGCCAAGAATTTCTGACTTGGACTAGGTAGAAAGGGGGCGAGCTATAACTGATCATTACTAAATAAGAACAAGACAAAATACACTTGGAGAATGGAATCAGAACAATCTTCCCATGTAGATTAAATAAAGGGTTAAATTAAAAATTCCATAAAGGTTACCCAGATCAAGAGAAACCTGATGAATGACAGAGGACAAAATAGCTGAAACATTGTGATAATAACAAAGTTGAAAACAATAGTCTACATGTAAATTAGTCAATGAAGTTTTTTTTTTATGTGTTTGTTTGGTACAAATAAGACTATAGCCTGAATCCATCATAAAAATTCAGAATGTAGAATTAATAAGTTCTAAACATTGTAAACCTCTGTCTATATATCAGTTATAACTAATTTACTATAGAAAATACCACGATGCTTGGCTAGTTCAACACTGCAAGATGATGCAAAACCAAAATATTAACTTATATCTGGAATCCTCCGTCCATATTTCTGAAATGAGTTATTGTAATAATTTACACTATTTATATTATTCAGACTGTTGTTCTCACCTTTGTCATCATGATGTTTCAGATGTTATACGCTCCAGCCTTCTTCATGATCTGTCTATATTTCTGAGATGAGGTATTGTAACTATTTACACTATTTACATTGTTCGGTCTGTTAGCCTTATCTTTATTGTCATCTTCACAATGTTTTGGACAGTGTATGCTCCAGTCTTCATCAGGTCTCCAATCACCTGAAGAGGGCTGGAGCATACAGTGGCTGAAACATTGTGAATATGTCAGCAAAGATGTGGACAACTGTCTGAAAAATGTAAATAGTATAAATAGTTACGATAACTCATCTCAGAAATATAGACTGATACTGAATGATCGTTATGGACCTGATATACCAAAAATGGGGAGACAATTAGAAAAGCCAATTACATGAAGAAAGCTGGAGTGTACAATGGCCGAAATGTCGTGAATTTTAGTGAAGATGGGGTCAAAACACAATGAAAGTGTAAAAATAAGTGAAGAGTAAGCGTTCTCAAAGCAAATTTGTGGCTTTCACAACACAAAGAAAGAGAATCACTTGTAACACGTCAGGAAAATAACTCACGAACGCCGTAGCCAAAACTGCCCGAATTTTTCCTCTCGAGTCGACAACACCAACTGCTTTTATCGGCAGAACCTATTTTTCCATTCGTCGACAGCCGGGATAGGATGCTCCATAATTTGCATATTAATACACTCTTATAGCGACTCCTGCGATGAACTTGTTTTTTTTCGCTTGGGTTGACGAGGTAAGTCGCTATAAGAGTTTTGCTGACTACTTTTCTTTTGGCAATCCTCCCCGGCAGATCGCACACAAAACACGAACTTTTTCCGGGGTACTTGATTATCTCGTTCACTACAATAAGTTTTACTAGCAGCAATAGATTTTTGTAAAAAATTATTACTAGCAATGAATTTTTGAAGGAAAAAGTTATTACCAGCAAAACATTTTTGAAGGAAGAAAAAAATATTACCAGCAATACATTTTTGAACAAAAATATTACTAGCAATAAAAATCTTGTCAGCATTAAATAACTCATTGAGGTTGATATGCCATAAAACAAAACAAACCAAACCATTCCAAAAACTAAGTAGTGTATTAAGAGATAAAAAAATTCATTAGAAACAAAGAAAAGAGTACTGAACTGTTATGTGATCTGTCCTCCTGTACGGCAGTGAATACACAACAATTTCCTCAAAGATGAAGAAGAGACCTGAAGCAACAGAAATGTGGTTCTACAGAAGGATGCTGAGGTTACCCTGGACTGAATATCTGAGCAACAACAGTTTTAGAGAACATGAAAGTGAATGCTGGGCAATATCTTCACAGATGAAGAAGAAACTTGAAGCAACAAAAATGTGGTTCTATAGAAAAATGCTGAGGATACCATGGACCAAACCTATGAGCAACAAGGTTTTCGAGAAAATGGAACCAAAAAGTAAACTTAATACTAAACATCAGGAAAAGAGTTGAAATTTCTGTGGCATATACTGAGAAAGGAGGGCTTGGAAAATCTATTACTCACAGGATGGACTGGAGGCAAGAGAGGCAGAGGAAAACAATGCATAACATACTTGACGAGGTTAAAAAAATGGATGGTGGAACAGAATTTAGAAATAAAAAGATGGAATTCTGTGAGAATTGGTCAGAATCACACACAGAAAAGAAACAACAAACAAGTCCAATCATGGTCCAATAGGCAAACCAATTCCATAATTATCTCTGTTTCTCAATGCAACTCCACCTCAAAAACAAGACTGCTTTTGAATTAGCATACTGTGCTTTTATGCACCTTCCCCAGCCATCAATCAGCCAATGAGCGACCAGTACCATCCAATAAAAATGGCTACAATTAATACCAGCACTTCCATCCACACGAAGTGCTGTCTAATTCACTGTCAGTTCAAAGCTTGCCAATTTACTGTTTCCACACTCTATTGCAAAACATACACACAATTCTGACCTTTTTGGGTTGCTGAGATAAGTCTCCTCTACAGGAATTTATTGAGAGCTGCAAAAGACAGGAAATCATGGAGGGCCATGATCACCTATGTCCGAAAGGGAAACAGCACATAAAGAGGAAGCAGAGAACAGTTATCAAAAATTAGATAAACAAAAGGTTTTAATAATAGAAATAATAATAATCTAGGAACCTACATTTATTGCACATTTGTCAATGAGATGTGAATGCATAATAAATTGTTTTTATTTCTTAAATGAAGCATTTTCCATATTAATGTTTACACGCAGTAGTTGTAATAGGTGTAAGTCCTAATTACTTAGAGTAAGTATTTTCTTTATTTTTCTTTAGATTATCTTCAGCATATAATTCTTGCTTGTTACCACCTGTAGAATTGTAATACATGTAATAGTCTTAATTTCCGAAAGATGACATTTTTATTCATTTTATCTAGTTCACCTCCATTATATTATCATTATTTGTTGACACTGAGTAATAGATGTAAGACTTAATGTTAAATGCAAATGTCAAGTATTTGTATGACTTCAAACATAGTGGACAATAAACAGTATCACTAAGAGGAGGAGTCAAGGAAGAATATAGATCTATGACATGATTTAACTTGACTGTGTTCATTGTTCTTGCATGTCATCCACAGGCTTCCACTGATAGGTGATATGAGTTCAAATCTAGTCAGATATTACTTCTGTATTTGCTTACTTGATGGTTGCTGATGACTAGACCACCATTTCGGTTGGGGTCAAGAATATTCTGGCGATATCACTGTGCCAAAGAGTAGAAGTCCCACCAAGATGAACTACCTGTTTGGAATACTTAGGTCTGCTTCTTTTTTTTACACAAGTGCAAACCATAACTATGTATAGCTTCTATAATCTGTACACATCTACATTTCCAAAACTTTTTAATTCTACTGCAAACCAGAACCATGTCTACCTTGTTTGATTTCTGTGCAAATCAGACCCATGTCTAACTTTTTTGAATTCTGCGCAAACCAGGCCAATGTCTACCTTTTTTGATTTCCATGCAAACCAGAATTGCGTCTACCTTTTTTGATTTCTGTACAGACTAGTCCCATGTCTACCTTTCTGATTTCTGTACAAACAAGACCCATGTCTACCTTTTTTGATTCCCATGCAAACAAGACCCATGTCTGCTTTTTTGATTTCCGTGCAAACAAGACCCATGTCTACCTTTTTTGATTTCTGTGCAAACAAGACCCATGTCTGCTTTTTTGATTTCCATGCAAACCAGACCCATGTCTGCTTTTTTGATTTCCGTGCAAACAAGACCCATGTCTACCTTTTTTGATTTCCATGCAAACAAGACCCATGTCTGCCATTTTTGATTTCCAAGCAAACCAGAACAATGTCTATATTTTTGACTGTCAGGCAAACTAGAACTATGCTTTCATTTTTTTCGCCTTGTTTAAGCCAGACATATGTCAACTTTTTTATTCTTGAGCAAAATAAAAATGTGTATGCTTTTTGTCCTACTCTCATGCAAATCAAACACTTGTCTACCTTTTTTGACTCTCATGCTGACCAAACCTATGGCCACATTTTTTTTATTTTCATGAAAATCTGACATATACCTACCTTTTTTGACTCTGATGCAAACCAGACTGATTCTTACGTTGTTTGACTGTCATGCAGTCTGTACGTACATCTAACGTATTTTAAACTCACACAAACTAGATCTATGTCTGCAGATCATTTATCAAAATGACAGAATGTGGCATTACATAATCAAGAAAAGGTTGATATACTATAAAACAAACCAAAGCAAATCAAATGACAAGGAAAAAGTAACAGTAAAAAATAAATAAAATCAAAATTCTTTTTAAAAAAAATAGTATTGCTTTCCTTGATAATTTTTTGTTTTAATTCTGCATTGCTGCTAGTTCAAATCAAAAAATTCTCAGATCATTTTTATCATAGCTGAAAACGTGAAGGGACTTGAATTTTTAATAAATGAAATCCTGGAAATTCAGTGCTAATATCTTTGGAATTTAAAAAGAGAGTTTGAAAACAAATACAGATATGGACATATTATCTGCAGTATTAAATGATAATGTAGAGTGGCATAATGGTTGCAGAGAAAATGGAATAAATGATCTAAGTTCATGTTTCAGTGAAAGCTTGTTGCAATGACTTTTCTTTACCCTTTTTTTTTTCAAACTTTGCATGAATGCTTTTGTGAAAACCATGAATGAACTTCTACCCGTTGTTTTAGGCAAATAGGACTCTCTACCCTGTTTGTCAACCAGTCTAGGGGATATGGTCCTGTTGTGGATTCCGAGATGAATTCGGTCTCCAATGAAGAACAAACGCAATAATTAAATATAAGAAATAAAATGTATTTACACAATCATACAAAGGGTAATACTGTTAGTAAATCCAGAAACACCGTTAGTAGCAAATACAGATAGATATATTCAGTCTCGAAGTAGGACTTCCTTAGAATCTACATGCTTGCAACTGACTTCTACAAGAGGCTACCTCACACTATCTCTGTTCGTATATTCTCTCTCTCTTTCCGACTACTCCGTCACTATCCGACTACCCTCACTGACTGTCTAACTCTGGGTATTTAACGGCAGCCGTCCAAGTAACACTTGGTAGAGTCCACATATGAAAAAGGGGTGGACCTCATAACAGGTCCAAACCAAGGTTGAAGACTAAGGCAAATTTATGGAAAACTCTACTTTCTTCCTGAAAACTCTTGTAGCTTAAGAGGCAGCCAATCATAACTACTGGAAACAACAAATTTGGGGACCAAGAAAATGGAATGATCACATCAAACCTCCCACTTTAACATTAATGCAAAATTTTTGAGATAATGACCATTAATAGGTGATGGGGGATCTGTAATTGGTACAAGATCTTTTATAAAGCTATAAATTGACATGGGATGTTTTATGAAGCTATAAGTTGACATGGGATGTTTTATAAAGCTATAAATTGACATGGGATGTTTTATGAAGCTATAAATTGATACGTGATCATTTATGAAGCTATAAATCGATATGGGATCTTTTATGAAGCTATAAATCGATATGGGATCTTTTATGGAGCTATAAATTGATACAGGATCTTTTATGAAGCTATAAATTGATATGGGATCTTTTCTAAAGCTATAATTGACACAAGACCTTTTATACACTCATAACTGAAACAGAATCTTTTACACATTTATAAATTTATACAGGATGTTTTATAGACTTATAATTGATATGGGACTTTTTTTTTATTAATCTATAATTGATTCTTCAGAGCTCATGTTTGGTTCATAGTATTCTCAGCATCCTTCTGTAGAACTACATTTCTCTTGTTTCAAGTATACTCATTTGTGAGGAGAATTTTTATTACAAATCCAAAATTGTCAGTGAGAAGCCTGGGTTAGAAATAACAATAAGCACCAGATCAAACTTGCATCCCTTATACTTGGGAGCTTGCCTTTCTTGAGTCACTTTCCTATTGGTGAGACATCAAAAGCCAACCATTTACTGTCATTCAAATTTAAACATACAGCTTCAATTTCCTATTTTCACCAAATCTCACACACAAACACATATTTCATATTATATGTACAGTACTTAGTGGAAATTGCGCAATGTCAGTGATAGAGCTTAAATAATAATTTCTATAGATATGAGTTTCACACTTTTGGGATCAACTGACAAACAGGCTTATTTTTTTTTTTTTTACCTTTAGTTAATGAAAATACCAGAAACTGTTTGAAAAATTCTGTGAATTTTAAAATTAAAATTTGTAGGTGAAAATAGTCATTAACTAAAGGCCTGTTATTTCCAACTGTAGATATATATATATATATATATATATATATATATATATATATATATATTTTATTAAAGACATTTTTATTTATGTTTAACGTTTTATTTATAGATAAAAGTATTTAAGCAAATTTACCGCCTGAATGTCCGAAAAATTTTCATAGAAAATATTCGTTCATAGACAGGATTCGAACCTGCATCCTATTCAGGCCGGTAAATGTTATTTAATACTGTTTATCATAAACAGAGCATTTGCTTAAATACTTGTATCTATAAAATAACAACGTTAAACATAAATAAAAATGTCTTTAATAAATAAATTGTCGGACCTCGTCCATTTCTTAACATATATATATATATATATATATATATATATATATATATATATATATATATGTAAGCAAATATATGGATATAAATCCGACAGTATGAAAGAAAAATACAGAAAAAACAAAATTCTGAATATGCATTATTAATGTTAAAATAAAGTCGACGTTGGACGTTTCGGTCTATTTAAGACCATCTTCATGGACATTTTCATTTAAACATAATTAACATTATAACTTATAACAATTTAACACAAAAGACGATGGACATAAGAACCCAACTAATTCAAACAGATAACTGAAATTTTATACAGATCAGCGTTCTGTTTAAATATAATCACGGAGTCGTCTCGTGGGCGATGTTGTTAAGACGTATTCGAAGATGATTTCCAAAAATTAAAATATCAAAAAGTCGATTGAAAAATTTTTATAAAAAGTTAAAGAAATCTCTTCCGTTGATGTACTCGCTTAACTTAAAAAATATACACTACAAACATCTGACAACAGTTTTATAAATGAGGATCACCTCATTCAATGGATTAACAGTATTTTAATGCATACATTATGTTTCTACTAGCGAAGTGATTTCGCCATTAATCGCATTAATATTGCTGATTGATTCTATGTATGATTATTTCTTTATATATAAAATATATGCTGCCTAATATATATATATATATATACAGACACACACACACAAACATATATATATATATATATATATATATACACACAAACACACATATATAGTATATATATATATATATATATATATACACATTTATACACAAGACTAAGTCATAAAATTCTGGTGTTTTTGTAATCTGTTGTTATTCAGGCTGAAGCAGCCAAGGATAGGCATGATAAAAGTAAGAACTTTTAAAAATTATGAACAAAACCATTACAAATTGCTGCTAAGGAATTATGAAATCTTTGAGATATAATTGTTAAGAAAGAAGACAAAACAAACATCTTTGTTGTTTGAACAAATCAGATTATAATACAAAACTAGAACAAATACTTAATGACCATAGGAAATTTTTTTAAAATCGACAGGAATCCTACTCACCAAATGATGTCATTGGTCCATCAAAGCTTTTAAATTTGAGAACATTCATGAATATTCATCAGGTAGTTGAAAGCTCAATGAAAACATATGGAGGACACAAAGGGTCATATAATTCAATGTTTAGTAAGACAAAAGTAAGCAAGTAATATTCAAGAAATATTTTTTATTTATTTTTTTTTAATGAATATTGTTCAAATTGTGGTTATGTATGCTGGCTTGGGCAAGTAGTAAGTCTTTCAGGAAAGGTGATATTGAAAAGAAACTGGGGTATAGAATTATAATTTACTACTTTCCCTTTGCATTTTTTTTGTTGTACCCTCAGCCTTCATTGGGTATCTGTCCAGCTGGGTAAAGTTCAGATAATTTCAGACTGAACCCTTTAAACTTAGTGCACCTGATATTCTTAACTTGCCACCCGTCTAGGTACTGACCAGACTCAATATTGCTTAACTTCAGTAGAATCTCATTTTATGTGTCTGCCTATCATCCTGCTCACACTCCACCTCTGTCTTTTGAACAGGAGTAGAGGTGTATACCTTGGTTTCTGTTTAGGTTTGGGTTTCTGGTTCCTTCTAAAGCCTTTTATTTCATTCTCTCTCACTTCCATCTTAATAGCATTATCACTTTGCTTGGGTTGATTTAATTAATAAGAAAGTGTGTGCTGTTAAAAAAGGCAGCATTTTTTTTTTTTAAGCATTACACCCCGAGCAAGGCGTGAAGCCACTAGGATGCAGGGGGTTGCAGAAGATTTGGAGCGAGAGCAGATAGGAGTGATAGGAGAAAGGACGAGGAGAAGTATAGTGGATAGATCAAGGTAACTGGAGATGTCAATTGACATTACATTTGAATAGTTGGAGATTATAGCTATCAGGGAAACTGGAATAGGGAAGGGAGTTCCACAGGCGAGAGGTGGGAGACATGAAGCTATTGGAGTAGAAGAGATGGCTACATTTAGTAGTTTCAACAGTGAAGGGGTGAGAGTGGGATGCCAGCCTTGTAGGGTGCTTGAATTCATAGCGTCTGGGAACCAGTGAAAGCAGCTCATCGGAGCAATTACCATGAAAGTATTTGTAGAAAAGACAGAGAGAGTTGACGGTGCATCTGTGAGAGAGCAACTGCAGACGAGATGCCAGATCAGGGCCAATTATATTACATATCCACCTCTGGATCTTGTCAGGAACTCTGGGGTAAACAGAAGGTGCACCAGACCATATATGGCAGCAATACTCCATGCAAGGGCGAATGATTGATTTGTGTATTTGAAGTATTGATTCCAGGGAGAAAAATTTCCTGGCGCAGCACAGGGAGCCAACTTTCCTCGCATTGGATGAAGCAATTGACTCAATGTATATGTTCCATCTCAGGTCAGCAGTCAAAGTGAGACCGAGCAGACACAGAGAGTTGCTCTCAAGAAGTTGACTATCAGACATTCTAATGGGGGGCAGGGAAGGATCTCTATGGTGATTAATAGAGAGTAGTTAGCATATTTGAAATTGATATTTTGTTATGTATACTATTGTTAGGTTTTCATTCATCATTCTTTAAATATACTGTTTTCCTGAACATGTTATAATTCATGGATGGTGTGGAACAGTGGCATTGAGAGGGGCAAACAGCCAGCACAAATGTACTGAGCCTCAGAACCTGAGGGACCTCAAGAAAATACCTTTAGGGGTCTAGTGGGGAGGTTCTTTACAAAAAGTACAGAGGAAGATTACGAATCGGTATTTTATTGAAAAAAATACAAAGACTAAAACCAGTTCCAAAGCAGCTTAAAAGTGCATTTTTCGAACATTCATCGAAGCAAAATGCGCATTTGCAAAATGAAAAATTCCTCAAAGTCTAATTCTTATGCCAAATCACATTCTATCGCAATGGTTACCTAGTAAGACACACTCTTTAAAAAGTTTTGTAAGACTCACTAGATTGAGTTTTTTGTCCCAGCATCTCCTTTTCTGACTGTGGGGCCTCAAAATAATCTGAGTGCCAGACCTCAGAAATTCTCTCCCCTGTACTGGTGGGGGTAGTTTATTACTTAATAACGATAAATAACCAACACCATCCAGCCCTTTTATAGATTCTTTCTTTGCCTCTCCCAACTCGGAAAATATCTTGGAATAGTCTATCATTGTCAACAAACGACACTGCCACATGGCATCAACATTGCAAGGTAGATAACTTCAGTACAGCAAAACATTACAGGCAAAAATATACAAATACATACTGCATGTTATATAGAAGTTTTTCGTGATTAACAAGATGGTGTTTGTTATTTTAAGTCTGTCCTGCAGCAAATGACTTATTCTGGAATATATTTTTCTGTTTAGAATTTGTCGTTGCAAACATGGATGAAGAATGTGCATGGAAGAAAGGTGAGAAGATGAAGAATTTCTATGTCTAACCTCCTCAAATCTCGTGCCTGGGGCTGACAGTTCTTCATCTTTTCCTGGAACATCCAGTGCTTTTCTTTCATCTCTAATAACTCTCATGCATCAAGCAACTTTTTCACAGCAGACAGTCATGTCACCTGAGATCCAGAGATGAGTCTGCACCATTATTCCAGGTCTTATTTAGATAAGTCTTGAAAATGACATTTTATTTATGTAACAGAAGTTCATACCTTTATAAACAAAATGTCAGGTAAAGATGATTTTAGTCAGGAGGAAAAAAAAGGTACAGATTAAACAATGACTAGTTGACTATCAAATAAGTTGAAATATCTGGGAAGCATTCTAATGGATGATGGAAAATGCAACACCAAGATCTGAACACATATTGGACTAGCAAAAGAAGCATTCCAAAAGCTAAGCTGGGTGCTGAAAAATGGAAAAATTTCTAAATTCCATTAGAAACAGAATAAAGTGTCCTTTATTGCTATGCGATATCTGTCCTCTTATATGACAGTGAATGTTGAATAATCTTCTCACAGTTGCTCACAAAAAGGATTTTCAATCAGTGATTAACTGGGATTGGAAATGACTTGTAAATTTTAATGCCTCCAAAACAAAACTGCTCTCATTTAGCCAACGCAGAGATAATTCTTTTCCCACCATTAGTATGGCTAATGCTAGACTCCTAGAGAGTGCCTCACTGCACGTTCTTGGTCTCATACTTTCAACTGACTTGAAGTGGCACAACTACATTGAATCAACAGCTGCATCTACTGCAAGGAAAGTTGGCTCACTGTGTCATGCCAGAAGGTTTTTTTCATCAGAGTCTGTCTTAAATATCTACAAATCTACCATTCACCAGTTCATTGAATACTGTTGCTGTACCTGGTCTGGTACATCAGCTGTTTATCTTGAGGTTCTCTACCAAATCCAAGGAAGGATCAACAATTTAATCAATCCTGACCTGGCATCACGACTCCAGTCACTTTCTCACAGACATGTGTCTTCTCTCTGTCTTTTCTACAAATATTTTCATGGCAACTGTTCTGTCAAGTTTTTTTCCCCTAGTGCCCAGATTACATGAATTTAAGTGTGCTACTAGACTTTATTCTTGAAATAGTTAAATCTAACTGCCACTTCTATTCCAACAGCTTCATTTCTCACACATCTCACTTGTGGAACTCGCTTTCATTTACTTGCTTTCCTGATAGCTACATTCTTCAAAAATTTAAATGCAATGTCAATCACCATCTTCTGATATCTTGAATCCTGTTCATCTTTTATCCTTTCTTATTTCCCTCTATACGTTTTTTTTCTCTCAACTTCAATCTATGTAACCCCCTGCAAACCAGTGGCATTCCTGCCTTGCTTGGAGGGGGGAATACTTTAAAAAAAATTTAAAAAATGAAAAAACTAGAGGCAGCAGAAGTGCAGTTCTGCAGAAGAATACTGAAAATTCCAAAGATGGCATGAGTAATCAACAAAAACGTCTTAGAGAAAATGGCAAAAGAAAGAAGTCTTCTATTCAGAATCAGGAAGCATCAACAGAAATTACTTAGAGAGTGAGAAAGCAGATCTTAGAAGTCTTAATCCTCATAGGGCATATTGAGAACAAGAGAGATAAACAGGGAGAAAAACAAAGATCCACACAAGATAGGCATATTCAAGAAAAAGAAGTTGGCTGGTATTTCTTTCATCTTAATTTTACTTGTTTATTTAGACTTGTCGTTGCGAACATGGATGAAGAATGTGTATGGAAGAAAGGTGAGAAGATGAAGAATTTCTACGTCTAGCCTCCTTAAATTTATCTAATATTATTATAATAATTGGTGTGCTTATTAATGCATTGTATTTGTTTTGATATAGAGAACAGAAATATTGTCTTGAATTTTTATTAGATGATACAGTGTAACCCGGATATAAGAGAAACCCAATATAAGAGAGATTTTCTCTGATCCCAAATTAGAGCCATACTTACCTAAACAAAATAGACCAAACCCGGATATAAGAGAAACCCGGATATAAGAGACTTCTTCTCCGGTCCCGACAACTCTCTTATATCCGGGTTATACTGTACCAGTGTCAACCATCTTAGATGCGTATTTCATCCATCTTATATTATCACCAAAATTAAGCAACATCGAGCCTGGTCAGTACCTAGATGAATGACCACTTGGGAATACCAGGTTCTAAAAGCTTGGATGTGTGGATGGTGTAATGGATAATGGCTTGGAATTGCTAATCAAAAAGTCGAGTTCCAATTCCCATTAGATTTGTTATATTGATAATGGCTCAGAGTTATTAATCAGAGTCGAATTACAATTACAATTGGGTTTGTCATATTTACTTACATGCAAATAAATTTGTGAAAGGCATGAATCCACCTCTTCTCTCTCCAGCTATGGGTTAATCAGTAAGACCTGTATCATTGAGCATTTATGACCTCCAAAAAAAAAAAGAATTCTTACAATCTAAAAATATTTTCTAGTTTTAAATAACCATGTGGTTGATAAACCAGAGAGAACAAATCAATCAAAAACAAGTCTTCCATCTGATTTGTAGTTGCTATTATCTTATTTTTATTAGATTATCATGTTACCTCCTCCGCATTTTCGAAATTGCTCCTAATGGACGCTCTCCGGACTATAAATAGCCTACGATGATTTTACATATCTTCCTCTTACTTTTTTCACTTACATGTCAACATGTAAATCTTTCACGGAGAACGTGTTCCCTTTTGGGAAATGCATGCACAATACATAGCCACTGACATATGTAAATTCACTCAAAATACATACTTTGCACCCAAAAAGTTTTCATATTCATTTCGTACACACATTTTTGTCTTTGTAATTTGTAACCCTTTATTGTTAATACAGTATCAATTGTTTGTATGCATATATATATATATATATATATATATATATATATATTGGTTCTTGTTGCTTCTTTACATGAACTCACAAGCTGAGTCTTCCATGTTCGTTGTTGGTATTTCGAGAAACACGTGTTTATCTCTCACTGCATACACGAGCCTGCAACAAGATAAAGCATTTCAAATATTATAAGTTTTTTTACTAGTATTTCTTTCATTTTTAATCCAGTTACTTTTCTATATTAGTAATATCATTAATAGAAATATTACTTTGAGTTATAACAATTTTTGACTAATATTTGAGTTATGTGATGAAGCATTTCAACAATTATTAATTTTTCACTAATATTTCTTCATCTAACACAGATTTTATTATGCAAGTCAATATTTTAACAATAATATTGGTATTAACCAATTGGTACTGACAAGAATTTTTTGGATGTAATTGAGTTTATAAGGGCAAAATATTGTATAAAAAATATTGATCATATCTTTCTTCAAGACATGCCAACAAAATGCAATAAAAAATTTTATTTCTGAATAAATCTCAAGGATATAAACCATAAAATCATATTTGATTAATACATTATCTTATACACTGGACAAATTATTTTATTTTACACTTGAAATATCCATGAAAACGTTTTTCCTATTTTAATTTCCTGAAGATTCTTAATTCTTAAATTAATTATTGAATAAGCTCATGACAAGTTCTATGATAAAATATGTATAAAAATTCCCCTATCATATTGTTAAATATTTGAACACTATTTACATTATTTGAACTATTGTCCTCATCTTTGTCGCCATATGTATCACAACATTTCGGCCATTGGCGCTCTGGCCTTCTTCAGGTGGTTGGAATGTCAAACCAAACCCTTTATTTTGCTCACTGGGGTAGACTGTTCTAGTTCCACGTGCCATGTTTGATGGATGTCAGTTATTAGTTATCTCCTGTTAATTTCCCTCTGAAAGTTCTCCACTGCCTTAACCGGGTATTGAACTCACACTCTTTGGGTCCTGTCACTGGATCTAGCCAACGCCTTTATCCACTGTGTCATGTGATCTCAAGGACAGGATCCAAAGAGTGTGAGTTCAATACCTGGTTAAGGCAGTGGAGAACTCAGAAATATAGACATAAATATTTGAACTTAACAAATTTGTAGTAACAATCATAAATATGAATGCTTGTAAAATTATTTTAAAAAGTAAGAGGGTACAAATGAAAATATTTTGAAATTTACAACTTTTTCCATTTCTGTGAAATGGTTGTTACTTCAATCTTTACTTCTTTCTTTCATTTTCTGATATGAAACAGCATCTTTGATATGTCTTCGCCATCTTTCCAAGTGATCAAAACGGAATAGTTCATTATTTATTGTTAAATGTTAAACACTTTTTATATTCCCTTTCTTTCATTTTGTCACTGAAACGAAGTAGTATCTCTGATATGCCTTTTTCTTTCTTTCCACACAATCAAAACAGAATAGTCCATTATTTAAGTATTGCGTAAAGGCAAGGTGTAACGGTCGTGCTAAGAGAGGGATATTATTATTATAAGATTGCAGTCTTGGCTCAAACTAAGTATTATCAGAAAGGAGACATCTAAACTTATTATAATAACTGGTGTGCTTATTAATGCATTGTATTTGGTTTGATAAACTGCACATGAGCCCACGTGAAATTGTGGTTGTTGTCTAACCAATATAAAACATTTTGTTTATTATTTAAAGAAATGCACTCTCCATTGGAAAAATGTATTCCCTAACTGCAAACTGTTTGTTCATTGATTTTAACTTTTCTACTGTTTCAACTTCAGCATTACATGCAAATGATTTTTTTTTTTGCTTCCAAGAAATATTATTTGACTGAATATTGTTTTCTGTTCGCATATGTATTTATTTTAATGATGGACTGCACGTTACTCTTAGATTGTCTTTCAGAGAGGATGAGATCCATTCCATTAACTCAGAAACCTTTTTGGCAAGTTTTGCTAATGTGAAGAATCACTTTCTTGCATAAATTCACTCTTTACATTTCTCTCTTGTGACCTGTATTCTTTTAATGCTATTGTTCGTCCAATTCAAAACCAAAGAGCCACTCAAGGTAGAGAGGTTCCGAATGGAGCTGTTTTATGGATGTAAGAATTGTATATTATAAACATATGAAGGATAAATAATGGTTGACCCTAGACTTGAATAGGTTAAGATTGTAGTGATTAGAGAAGCATCCTCTTGAAAAGTAGCACTTCTTTGAAAGCAACTATCTGAATGGAATTCCTTCTTAACAATGGAATATGTAAGGAATGGGCATGGATCTGTTCTGCGTTCCATGGCATGGTGGGTCTCAGACTGCTGGAAGTAGGGACTCAGTTAAAGAGTTTTCTTTAGAATTCCGAAAAGGTTACAGAGTACAACAATAGATACCTAAAGAAGTTTTGCTGAAACTTGATGAGTCCAAGAATCAATATGACCATACAGGTCCAAATAACAAAGCAAATTATAAAAGGCAGATATAGTTGTGAATTCTTGATCAGTGCTCTCAAACCTTCATGCTGGACAATCTCTCCGCGGACCTGGTAGTGGCACATATGTGTAATTTAAGTACATTTCGATAAAAAGTAATTTATTAAAGGGAGGAGAAAGTGCATAATCTTTTGACTCTCATTTCTGGGGTCCAGCCTGACCACACCCTAGTGTGCTTAGTTTTATCGCAACAATATTAACACACCGTAATATAGAATAAATGTAGAATCTGAAAATTATTTTGGATTAGAAAATTAGTTGAAAATTACTACAAATAATTAAAAATATACATTAATTGTAAAATGTATACAGTTATGATAGCATTCTGGGTATGAAAATAAACTACATCTGCGTCCAGGTTAAGACGATAAACTACGTCTAACAGCAAGGCCTCTGATCAGGAGGCTTTGAGGAGCGTGGAACTGGTGTTCCTAGGTCCACCCTGACCTGGGGTGGTAGCACCTGTTAGGGTTCCAACTATGGGCAAATAGTTTACCCCGAAACTGAGGTAAAATGCATTATAAAAGTGTAAAAATAGGTTTTAATACCAGAATTACCGTGTAAAAAATTTTTTACCAGAAATAAATTTTTGAAGAAAAAAACATATTAGCAGCGATACATTTTTGAAAAAATAATATTACCAGCTATACATTTTTGAGGAAAAAAATATTAACTGAAATAGATTTTTGACAAATCAAAAATATTACCAGGAAAAAAAGTTGTCGGCATCAAATGACCCATTGAGGTTGATATGCCGTAAAACAAACCAAACCAAAGCAAAGAGTTATGATAGTAAAAGTATATGTGAAATATACATTAATGATAAAAATATACATTAATGATAAAAATATACATTAATGATAAAAATATTATTTATAAAATGTACATTTATTTAGGTAAAAATATACATTATTTATAAAATATACATTAAAAAAAATATACATTATTTATAAAATATACTGATAGTTATGATAGTAAAGGTAGGCATAAAAAATACATTATTTATAAAAATATACATTAATGATAAAATATACATTATTTATAAAATGTACTGATAGTTTTGATAGTAAAGGTAGGCATAAAATATACATTATTTATAAAATATACAATAATGATAAAAATATACATTATTTATAAAATATACTGATAGTTATGATAGTAAAGGTAGGCATAAAATATACATTATATATAAAAATATACATTAATGATAAAAATATACATTATTTATAAAATGTACTGATAGTTATGATAGTAAAGGTAGGCATAAAATATACATTATTTATAAAAATATACAATAATGATAAAAAATATACATTATTTATAAAATATACTGATAGTTATGATAGTAAAGGTAGGCATAAAATATACATTATTTATAAAAATATACATTAATGATAAAATATACATTATTTATAAAATGTACTGATAGTTATGATAGTAAAGGTAGGCATAAAATATACATTATTTATAAAATGTATGATAAATAGTAAAGGTAGGCATAAAATATACATTATTTATAAAATGTACTGATAGTTACGATAGTAAAGGTAGGCATAAAATATACATTATTTATAAAATGTACTGATAGTTACGATAGTAAAGGTAGGCATAAAATATACATTATTTATAAAATGTACTGACACACACAATAGTACTGAGTAAATAAATATTGAATATTTGAACAAAACTTTTTAAACTAACGTCCATTATATTTATCTGAAACAAGTTAATTATTCCTTTGGTAGCAAATGAATCATGAACTGGTACTGTTTTACAGCATGTTAGTTGGGAACCTCCGTTCTAGATGACAGAGTATGCATTAATCTTCAAGTTGATATTAAACAAAATCATGAAAATTAATTTTTGACAAATCAAAGTGGGTTGCCTTTTTATAAGGAGGGTCTGCAAATATAGTAAAAGTAATAGCTTATAAGGAAACATTTGTCATTCATTGACCGAGCAGCATTGGATTTGGAAAAAAATTAAATAATTGTCTGATTTTAATGAAACTTTCAGAACTTATTCACAAATGAATGAAATTATTTTATGTTTTTTTTTAGAAACCTTGGTAAAAATATTTTTTTCTATATATGTTACCCCACCACCATTTACTTAATTTCATGAAATTTCATCCAAAAATTTTTATATGAGTTAAAATCTGTGCCAAATCATAAACTAAAAAATGCAATAAGAACTATGACGTTATTTAATTAGGAAAGCTTTTAATTGTTTTTATAAGATTTAATAAAGACACTATTGTCTTAACAAAATGTTTTTTTTGATGAATAATGAATTTTTACAAGAATTACATGACATTATCAAAAACTAAGAGCAATGACTATAGTAAATTTAAAGTCAACATTCCTAAAATTAGGTTACAGAGATTTTTCCAACATTTTTAAGATTACTGAGTACTTAAAAACTATATAAAAAGTGCTCACTCGTCATTTTCTTAAATTATGTTTTAAATCCAGTAGATACAAAAACTATTTTAAAATTCTTTACAAATACTGCTCTAAATTAAATAATTGGTTTCTGGATCCTGATTGGATATGACAAGTTACGTGATGTGCTCTCCACTATGTCTGTCTTGTTGAACTCTAAATGACCCGAAAATAGGCCAGGGCTCTGGTTACTGAGTACATTCCCATGCAAAACTCAGATAGCAATTCAGAGATGACCCATAGCAATACAAATGGCTTGTGAGCAACAGTAAGGGCCCAGATCTGTGACAAGACAGCCCTTGATGGACAGTAGATTTAAGAACCAAACCAAGCCTCAATCAAAAACATAGACACATGTACCATGACAATGCATATGTCAGCAATGATTTTTCTACATAGAATGTCATGAAAGTAAGTCTTGTCTCTTCTCTATTTGGTCATTGTTTTTTGAAATTACTGCTATCACACACAATCATTCAGCCATCTCATACACACACACACACACACACACATACTAGTGCACCATACCATGTGATTTCCTCATTTGAAATCATTTTGAACAATCAAACTATTGGTCTGTTCATGGCCATAAAAACACTTTGAAATTTGGAGTCATTTGTGACAAATTTTTTCAAACACTCAAACTACTGGTCTCTTCATGGCCACAACAAAGAGCAAAGATTATTAATATGTAAATACAGGTATCTGTCTGTATAAATGTTACTGTCATATTTAGCTTGGTCTTCTTCCTTTTATGTAAAGATCATTTCTGCGCGTTATTTACAATTTCATGTAGTATTTGTATTATTATTATTGTAAATAAATAAAAATAAAATATAATAATGAAAATTATAAATAAAATAAAACAATAACATTTAAACTTTGTTGAAAATAAATTAAATAAAAATAATAAAATTACTCCCAGCATGCAACAAAAACTGTTCCTGCTGGAAATATGGATATCCCACTAAAATATGTTAAATTCAATCTCTTTGCCACAATCCTTGATATGGGCATCACGTATCCAACTTTTTTGTTGTGATATGACTTGTAATGCTACAGAGTAAATTTTCCTTTTATCATATGTACTATAAAACAATTATAACCTTCAAAATACAGTACACACACAAAAAATATAAATGAACTGTACAAAATTAATATACACTTTACCATGTTTTCCTGTTATTTGTGTACATTTTATTTCCTGTCAAGTATGTTTTTATCTCCATGAAAACGAGGCTAATTTCTGTTGCTATGATGTGAATGGACCCCCACTGATATGACACTTGGATTTTATTTTACCTCCTAAATTCCAGGCAGTCTGACTCATAGTACTTATTTGATATGTTCCGGAAAGGGATATATTTGATCAAAATAGCTAAGTGGTTTTGGTTACTGTAAACAAGTAGTACACGATAGCAGTAATCGACCAGTACTCATTGTAGTCGCAGGTAATAGGTGTAGACCAATAGAATAGCCAATCTGTAGTCCAATGGGCATCATCATATACTTAAACTCTGTCATACCTACATGTCCGTCTGTATGACGGACACCAGCCAATCATATTCCAGTGAGGGGGAACTCAAGTGTATGCATATTCCATTATATCATCAGTATATATGAAACTAGTTTAAGAGCCACCCTAGTGGACTGCATTTAAGCTAGCTCATGTGGTGGACTCTTGGTTTGGCCATCATCACAATAGCTAAAGAGAAGTGGATGTGATAGGCATCAATAAACTACAGAATAATTCAAAATTGATCACTGCAGTTAAGTATTGAGTTAATGTTTAAGTTTACCTTTTAAAAGTTCAATGATTATTCTTCTGCTGCCACTAAATTTAAAGATGATTTGATGTCCATAGATCTTTATTTTCCGTACAAACTATTATTTTTATTTCATGGGTGACAGAATGGAACAATTTATAAGATAATATTAATATAGTGAGAAGATGGGAAAATAGAAATTAGAATTAGTTATACTTTCAACATTTGAAGAGTTAAAGAAACATAACAGCTAATTAAGTAAAACCTATATTATGGAATTTAATATATTAATATATATTTTTAATCTCACATAATCTGGCAACCCTGAATCTGAGCTCAATGAAAATTGTTCCCTGTGCCTTACTTTTCTAGGACTTTTGAATGGGCTATAAATCATTAAAATCAGACCAGTGGGAGTGGAGGAGTTGCTTGGACACACACACACATATATATTGCGCTTTATATATAAGATGTATATTTTGTGAAGTTTCCTACTATTCCGCTTTAATGTGTGAAACTATAAATATATTGTTTCCCTTTTATTATATGACGATGCAATAATTATTAATGAAAACATTGAAGTGGAAAACCTCTTTCAGGTGTTTTAGGATTCAGTGAGATATTATCTATGTCTAAGCTCTCGGCTGAAAATAAGGATTCATATGTGATTAAGTACAAAAATTTAATATATATTTTATTTTCCATTCCCACAAGACAATTTCTGTCCAAATTTCTGGCATGAGAAGTTATCAATCTTTTACATTCATAATAATTTTCTCCTTTTTTGTTGTTGTTGTTTAATCATAATGTTCTATCTGTTGTATCCTCTAGACTTCTTCATGTACCTCTTCATCAAATAACCTTCAGGAAATTTCAAACTGAACACTTTATTCAATCTATACAGACAGATTGTTCTCACTCCACTGTCCATGCTAGAGGGTATCTTAGATTAGTTCATACTTCTTGGTAATTCCTTTATTAAATCCAAGTGAGTAGCTTGTTCAGATTCTGTTGTTCAAATCTAAGGATATTTCATTTTGGTTAATTGTTTAATTATTGTTAGTCCTGTTTCCACTCATTCTGAGTATGTCCATACTGATCATCCCAGAGATTGAACCATGTCATCAAATTCACTAAATAATGAAGTACAATTTTAAAGTGACTGGTCCACTTGTGAAAAAATAGTGAAAAATTTGGAGAGGAATAATTTTTGTTGGTTAACCTTCATTACATATTCCTTAAACCATAACACTTCTTTTTTAATCATTTCACTCCAAGCAAGGTAGGAATGCCATTAGTACACAGGGGGTTACAGACAGTGAAAGTGAGAGAAAAGACTAAGGACTGAGGAAAAGACAAAAGATGAACAGGATTCAAGAAGACAGAAGATGGGGAATGACATTGCATTTAAATTTTTGAAGATTGTAGTTATCAGGGAAGCAAGTAAAGGAAGAGAGTTCCACAGGCAGAAAGTGTGAGAAAAGAAGCTATTGGAGTAAAAGTGGCAGTTGCATTTAGATATTTCAGCAGTAAAAGGGTAGGACCTAGTAGTACACTTAAATTCATGAAGTTGGGGTACCAGGAAATAAAGCTCATCAGAGCAGTTGGCATGAAAATATTTGGAGAAAAGACAGAGAAGCCATGTCACATCAGTGAGAAATTGACTGAAGTTGAGATGCTAAGTCAGGATTGACTACAATGCAGATCTTTTTGGGGATTTTGTCATAACCTCAAGATGAATAGCAGAAGCACCAGAACAGATATGGCAGCAGTATTCAATGCATGGGCGAATGGTAAATTTGTAAATGTGCAAGATGGACTCTGACTAAAACAAATTTTCAGGCACAACACAGTAATACAACTTTCCTTGCAGTAGATGTAGCTATTGATTTGATGTCATCTCTCCACTTCAAGTCAGTTGAAAATGTAAGGCCAAAAAGACACAGTGTGTTGCTCACTATGAGTCTAGCATCAGCCATGCTGATGGCAGGCAGAAAAGTTTCACTATAGTGGATAAATGAGGGCAGTTTTGTTTTGGAGGCATTAAAATTTCCAAGTCATTTCATGCCCCAGTTAACCACTGATTGGACGTCCTTTTCAACAGCAGCTGCCAGGTTTATTTTTCAGCTCTGACTGATTTGCTATTGAGACAGAAGTAAACATTAGTGTCATCTGCATAAATGCCAATATAAAAAAAATATTGATATGTTTATTCTCTTAGAAGTGGAGTGGTCATAATATATAAATACAGTGTCAAATTGATCCTTGCCTGCTTAAAAAGCTATTCATTGTTTTTATTTCCAAATATCAAATTTAAAACTCTGATTATGTCATTGATAATTGCATACTAATAATGTTATCATTGTTCTCAATTCGTAAAGTATTATTTATCAATGATGTAAGCAGTTAGAAACTTGACATTTGTAAATAAAAATAAAGTACAGATAACTCTAAAAAAATGGGATGGATTTGACACTGTATTTATATTATGAACAGGACTCTGATTTTAAAGGATGAAAGGGGATAGTATGGCTGATGCTAACCTCCAGAAGAGTACTTTATACACCTTCTCAGGCAACATGAAATAGAAAGACTATATAGGTCAGCAGCTAAGAAAGTTGGTTTGCTTTGCTGTGCTAGATAATTTCACTCTCCTGAATCTGCTTTTCATATGTACAAGTTTATCATTTTCCCATGCTTAGGATATTGCTGCCATATATGGTCCGGTGCTCTTGTTATATATTTAGAGATTCTTGATAAAATCTAGAGAATCTGCAGTATTATTAGTCCTGAGCTGGCATCTCGGCTTCAGTCAGTTTCCCACCAAGTTGCCTCTCTGTGCCTTTTCTATAAATACTTTTATGGGAATTAAAGTGTTCAGTTAAAAATTCTAAAATCTGTATCCTGACAAAGCCCAGTAGGCACAGCAGCTGAAACGTTACAACACAAACGACAGAGATGTAGATGTATGTAAGTAATATAAATACTTAGACTTTTCCTTAAAATTTGTAATGCAATGTTATAAAGAAAAAAATTTAAAAAGAAAAAAATGAAAATAAAAAAACAAATCTAAAATTGACTTTCTCTTTCTTTCTAAATAACAACCTCCTCTTCTCAACACCATCGTTTTAGAGAAATTAGAACTTGACACTTTGTTTTCAAGCTTGGTACCAAAAAAAAAAAGATTTGAAAAATTAGTGCAGGATTGGTTGATAGAGAAAATGAGCAATGAAAATAACTTAGCTAGGGTTGTAAATATGTAGTGAATGTAGCTTTTCACTTTTAGGTGCCAAACAGAATGAGATGAAATAATTACCATTAATGGTAATTAACTGTAGTCAGCACCAAACTGTGTCATGTTTTTTTTTGTCATTTATTTGTTTTACCTTCAGTTTTTCCTGCAGTCACTAATGAATAATCACGTTACCTGAAATAAAACGAGAAGAATAAAAGAATCCAACAAAGTCAAATAATTTAGAGAAAATAACAAGACAGACATGTTTACCAGTCTCACAATTTTATTTATCTCTCACTCTCTCATATATATATATATATATGAAATTGTGTATTTGGGAAGCAATCCCTCTTTTATACAAGTTTTGTTAAGAATGTCCAACAAGGTATTATGGTTAAGTTTTGTTTTCAAGCTTAGTAAGAATAGGAATGTGCTTACCGAGTTTAGAAAATAAAACATTTCTATAACTCTAGATATATATATTAAAAATAATCCATATGTTCAGTTTAAAGTAAAAATAAAATCATTTTTGATAATGGCTAAAATAATAGCCAAAAGCCCTTGGGCATACAGAACATTTGGACAATTTTGATATAATTTATGACCAGAAAAGAAAGAAAATTATAAGAACACAAGAAAAATTTAAATTAAAAAAAACAAATTAAACTGCAGTACCTTGTCAGTCATTTTTAACAAAACTTATATATTGATGAACTCTCCCATCATCTGTAATGCATGAGAGGCCAGCAATTTAGCTTCTAAAACTGAGCAGTCAAACTACTCATATACACAATTTGATTATAGTGGTTAAAGGCTTGTGCAGAACCATCCACACTTTTCAGAAGAACTGAATCCAGAGAACTGGCACACACAGTGTGTTACAAGGTCCCTATGCAGTCCTCCTCAGGTTTTAAATTCAGAGTTAGCCTTCTCTTAGACTGGTTGCCAACTAAGGTTAAAGAACCATGTCTGTCTTACTATAGCTGGTATGTATTTTTGGGTAAATAAATATGACAAAGTTGACTGGAATTCAAATTCAGCTATCTGATTTTTCATTTCTTCATGGAAATTTTGATGTTGATTGCTAGGCCGGGCAGTGTGTAACTTGGTGGGAATGGGGCAAGCAATGGCTTAACATACAGTCATTTCTGACACTCCACTACGTCCGTCCTCAAGGTTGATAGCATCTTTTATTATTTTTTTTTCTTATTTTGGATAGCATTAAAAAAAAATTTCTGATGAATCATAATTCTTAATGATTCAATAAGTTCCTTCTAAAATACACATGGAGATTCTGCGACTGTCTTGACACATATTTAATCTTAACAGCTTTAAGAAAATATTAAAATGACAATCATAGATATAAATGGTGGTCATTATTTGGAGGAGGAAAGGGTACAAATAGATTAAAAGTTGACAAAGTTTTCCATTTCCCTGAAGCAGACATTAAACACATGAGAGCATTATCACTTCTTCTGTCTTCCATTTCCTCCTTCTTTCTGCCTGTGTTTACTATCAATGAAGAATGGCTCATTGTTTTTCTGAAGTAATGCCAGGGCATAATGTACATGCTAACTTATGAAGGGAGGAATGAACAAGCAGAATTATAAAATGAAGATTTATTAATTAAAATTTTGGACACACACACACACGCATACATGTGTGTGTATATATATATATATATATATATATATATATATATATATATATATATATATATATATATATATATATATATATATATATATATATATATATATATATATATATATATATATATATATATATTTAGTATTTAGGCAGCATTTTTCCATTCATACATGTTTCATTGAATAAATATTGTACAGTAATTAAATATTGTACAGTAATTAACATCTTTGATAATGGTTTATGTAAGCCGAAAGGTTAGATTGGTTTTTTCTCTGAGTAATAAGAGGACAACGAAAATATATGTATTGTTGTATCCGAAAAACAAGAACAATATCTATTCCATACCTGAAGATGTCTGTAGGAACAAACAAAAGCTTGTAGTAAAAATAAGAACTAATGCGGTAGGAATTTATAGAAACAAGGATCTTTTCATTCATAACGGATTCGGAGGTTTTTGTATATTATTTGAATTGTTTGCGACGATGGATTTCTCGCCAATTAAATCATTAACCTTTGCATTTGTTTTTGTGTGAATAATTCATGAATATATATATATATATTTAAGTAACGAAAATCTTCATAATCCATATAGATAATCCCAAGGAGGATGAAATCTTGAGAGCTCAATGTTAAGCCAGAGTGAGTAATTTAATTTAAAGAGAAAACAGACCACTTTAAATCTCCATTTGTAATAATTTATTTCACCAGAGAATTTTATTTTTCTCTGGATCTTCAGACTTCACTTTCAAAAGGTGAAATGAAAATTTTTAAATTCATTTTTTGTTTCACCTTTTGAAAGTGAAATCTGAAGATCCAGAGAAAATTAAAATTCTCTGGTGAAATAAATTATTACAAATGGAGCCTTAAAGTGGTCTGTTTTTCTTTAAATATATATATATATATATATATATATATATATATATATATATATATATATATATATATATAGAGAGAGAGAGAGAGAGAGGAGAGAGAGGCTGAAAATCTCAACCATAATGTTGGTTATAATTATGCATTTAAGTTCATGCAACATTTCCTATTTCTTAACAAATCTACCACTATCACAATGTGGGATATTTAAAAGGAGCAGCAATAAAAAAGGAAAACAAAAGCCCACGGAAATTGAATGAAATCTGTTAAGCTGTACATCTAGACACACCAGATGCCAGTAATTTAAATTTCAAATTCAATCTCCCTACATTTTTACTGTTTCCTCATGTTAGATAATTTCCACACCATTCACTATATATATATATATATGTATAATTCTATCAAAGAGAACATTATTTTAGTCTGAAATCATTTTGAAAGACAAAAGGCATTATATAATTTTTTTCTCCATTTTGTCATCATTCAATTTCCATTTCCTACACACACACACACTATATATATATATAATATATATTAATATAATATATATTTTAATATATATATATATATATATATATATATATATATATATATATATAAAAAGTGAATTATTAGTGTTGACAAAAGTATAAAAAGAATGAGAATCAAATGTAAAGTACTTTCCACAAGTTTAAAATTGTAGCTTTAGGAAAAAAAAAAATGTCTGTTCTGAAAAGTTGGAATTTTCACAACATACATTGATAAATGTGAATACATGTATTTCAGAACTGTGCTTCATCATACATAACTGTGTGATTTAATTAGTATCATGTTGAGGTTTCTTGAGGTTTGTTTTTTTTTTAATCCAAAAATTCTTGATACAAAAAAATATCATGCTTGAGTTGCATTATTCTTATTGTCATCTTCTTAGGAAATTTTATCAAATTTCCCAACTAGATCACTTGACAAAAAATATTATGCAATAACTCTAAAGTCTTTCTAAAAATGCTTCTTTTATTTTGTTTTTTTAAAAATCTGATTTTGAATAAAATTCAGCAGAAAGTAGTGTTCAGGCAACAAAAACATTCCACAAAAATATTTTGTATCTTAAGCAGATTTCTTAACATCAAAGAATTAAATTTCTTTAAATTAAAATTGAGAATCTGAGCTGATTTAACACTTGCAATGGCCTTTTACCAAACTCAACTAAAAATAATTAACAACATCCATTAATTAAGGCAAAGAATGAATCATTAATTTTAACTACACTAAGATGAAACTATTCTCTTTTAATCATCACAGAGACCTTTTTTTTATCTTCCATCATCTTGGCTGATGCGGACTGCTAGAACAGTGAATCTATAAGAATGAAATCCTATCTATATTTTTCAACCAATAAAATCCCATCAGAAGGTTTTGTTTTGATAAACAAAAAATAATGCCAAAATACTTGTGGATGTAGTCATAAACCTTCCACATGTTATTTTTGGATCATTTAGAAAATAATAACAACTCCCTTCACTATTCATGCAAAAACACAAAAAAGATTTTTGCAAGCCGGTATGAAATTATTTTCTGACTAATGAAAACCTTGTATTCAAAAAGTGCACACCTTTATGTGAAATTAGATTTTGGATCTCCCTTTCAAATATAAAAATAGAAACATGTTGCTTCCTGGAGCTCAAAACAATTTCAGGGGCCTGTTTGCGCTACATGTACACACACTCACACAAACAATGAAGATGTGTTGTTAAATGTTTGTAATACTGACACTCAGATAGGTACAAAAACTTAGTTAGATGGATACCAACAACTCCTTGCACAGGCTCAACCTAATGTTTTCTACTGGCATGAAGTGAAAAGAGTATGAGGAACGAGAAGACTTACCTCCCGCAAGCTTGCCTTGTCAGGTCTTGTTGAAAGATAGCAACCGGCATTAAAAGAGAAATGGAATATTCAGAAATTCCTATATTGCAGGCAGACGTACAAAGAGAAAAAAGACTAATAATTCTAACCAGCATGAATTTATAAAATTATAAAATCAGAAGTTTCATATGCAAATTTTAGTTGCCGCCAATGCTGGCATAAATAACGAGTCTGTGAGAAAGACAGGGGAAGATTTTTTGGCATTTGTTGGTACTAACAAGAAAAAAGCTCAGTTGGTAGAGTGGAGGACTGGAAAAGAAAGCAAGTGCTTTAATTCATTTCACTCATCACAAATAACATGCGAACTGAATTACCCACAAAGAGTATATTGAATCAGCTGTGAGGTCTGCTGCTAAGAAAGTTGTTTCAATGTGTAGTGCATGATCATTTTCCTTAATAGAACCTTACACATTTTTCTTGCACTGAATATTGCTTTTACATCTTGCCTGTTGCTTCTGCCATGAATGTAGATATTATTGATAAAATCCAAAGAATCTGCAATGTTATCGATCCTGACATAGCATCTCAGGTTCAATAACTTTCCTATCACCATAATATAGCTTCCCAGTGCCTTTTCCATAAATATTTTCATGGTAATTATTCTGATGAGCTTTCCCCATTTGTACTTTGACATTATGAATTTAAACACAGTACTAGATTGCCAGCTAAGTCTCATCATTTTACAGCTAGATGTAAGCATAAATTCTATTCTGAGAGTTTATTCTCTCACACTTCTCACTTGCTGAATTCTCTTCCAGCATCTTGCTTTGCAGTCAACTTTGATTTTCAAATATTTAAATGCAATGTCAATTCTTGTTCTTTTATTGTTCTTTCTCCTTAAAAATATTTGTCTTTTACCCATATTCTTTCACATTCAGTAACCCTTGCAGCTTAGTGGCTTCATTGCCTTGCTTGGAGTGACATGATTAAAAAAGTAAATAAATAAAATGAATTTTCCAAAAGTTTAAAATGGTAGCTTTAGAAAAAAATGTCTATTCCTGAAGGTTGAAGTTTCCCCAGTATAGAATCGTATATGTGAACACGTATTTCAAAACCATGCATATATATATATATATATATATATATATATATATATATATATATATATATATAACTGTGTGATTTAATTAGTATCGTGTTGGGGTTTCTTCCTTTTTTTTTCTCTCTTTTTTTCGTTTTTAATGTTAAAATTCTGAGTAAGAAAAAATATCACACTTGGATTAGCTGTATTATTCTCATCATCATCTTTACATGAAAGTTTATCAAATTTTCCAACATTTGACAAGAAATTTTACAAAATAACTCTAAAGACTTCCTAAAAATGTTTCTTTTTTTGTTAAAATCTAATTTTGAATAAAATTCAGCAGTAAGTATTTAACTTTCTGCTGAATTCCTTCAGGAGAAAAATTTTAAGATTCTTCTGATTTTCATAAGAGCTAATCTAAAACGGCCATATACCAGACTCAGCTATGCCTAATAAACAACCTGGCAATCTTCGCTCACAAATCAAGACTTTGTTGTGGTTCTCAATTTGTTTTTAACTTTGCTGAGAGATGTTTCACCTAAGTGATGGATTAGGATTCTTAGCACCAAACACCTGCTTGCTCAGATTCTTCTTCTTCTGTATGCCATGTCCCTTCAGAACATGGGAGTCGTGGCTCTCCACAACTTGTCTTCTGTAGTAAGACCCTCAGTAAATTTTTGTCTTTTTGCTAGACAGTAGCCTAATAAAAGTTTTTAGCCATGAGAAATAAACTACATCTAATTTCAAAATTTAATTACGTAATCCCTATTCAACATAAATAAACAGTATTTAGAACTAGTACGAGGTAGGGCCTCCATTTGCTAGTTTCAGTGCTTTTATTCGGTTTTTCATGGATTTGATCAAGTTATCAACAATCGTCTGAGGCATATTTTGCCACTCCTTTAGCAATGTTTCTTTAAGGGTTGCCACTGATGTGATTTTGGTTGCACGCTATCAAAGTCTTCGGTGAAGGTGCGACCAAACGTGCTCTACTAGATCCATGTCAGGATTTTGGGCTACTCATCGCAGTGACTTGATTCCTTGCGATTCCTTCCAGGCCTTTTCTACTTTGCTTGTATGACATGGTGCTCTATCTTCTTGAAAAAAGAAGACATTCTTGTCAATCTGATTGTTTTCAAATAGTTGGAATAGTCCTTTCTCTGATATTTGACTGTATTTTGAACCATTCAACCGCTCGCCAACAAGAACCAGTTCAGATTCCTGCCAAAACAGACAGTGCCCACACCATTACTCCAATCCCTCCATGTTTCATGATTGCCTGAAGACATTCAGTGTTCCAAGCCTCATTCTGATTTCTCCAAACATAAACCTCTCTCGAATTCAAATATGGGCAGAATTTACTTTCATCTAACCAAATTACAAACTGCCAAAATTCATAATCTTTGCTTTCAAATTCTCTTGTCCAGTCCATACACCTGTTCCTGTTAACCTCTGAAAACAAGACTTCTTTCTTGCAACTCTTCTTTGATAACCTAGGTCTTTCAGAGACTTTCTCACCCTATATGATGACATTTCCATGCTGTTTGACAATGTCTTTGATGCTCTGACAATGGTTTCTGATGATTTCCATCTTCAGTGCCTTTTTCATTCACTCAGGCATGATGCTTGGTCTTCCTGAATGATGTTCCACATGACAATGGCTTTCTTTATTAAATTTCTTGACAATGTTATTAACCGTTTGATGATTAACATGGAAAAACCTAGCAATTTCTCTAATTGACTTGCCACACTGATGCCATCCTATTATTTGCCCTAATTGAAATTTACCAATTTCCTTACTTCTGCAAACTTTCATTGCAAAATATAAGTCAACTATTGTTCATAGATTAGAGTAGCTTAATACTAACATGGTATTGTCTAAAAATAAAAAATTATACATTATTACACAAGCTAAAATTGCTGTAATTAAGGGTGACTAAAAACTTATCACAGCCCACTGTATCTCCTAACCCCTATTATGCTAACCATTTACATAAACTTATTAGGTAGGTCATGCACTGATTTCCTTCTTGCCTTCAGTTCGCCATGTGAGCATCATATTTTCCAAACACACTCTCTTAATGTGCCCCAGAAATTTCAACCATCTTTTTTATACTTAATTATAAGTGTCCTTTTTGCCGAACTACATATGTTAAAAAATATAACTATCTGCTGTATGTGCATTGTAGGATAATAGATATTGGGTCAAAATGAGAAATTAGAGAGGTGAGTTCAAATTCCAGTCAAGTCAGTTACATTTGCTTACATATAAATAACCTGGTTGAATAGCAGGTCACACATGGTCCTGTAGCCTTGGTTGGCAAGTTTGTATGATGCATGGCCTTTAACTGGCATATTTGTTGCCTCAAGTCTCTTCTCCATCTGAAATCAGATAGTCCAGCATTTACTGCTATAGAGGAGTAATGATATGACATAACAGTTCAGTATTCTTTTCTTTGTTTCCAGTGAAATATTCCTGTTTATTAAGACTTTGGAAGTCATCTTTCACTATTCTGATGCATCTTCTTGGTGTTGCATTTTCCATCTTCCGTTCAAACAATTACTAGACACTTAAATTTTTGCATGTGTTTAATTTTAGTACATGCAATTTGTAACTTGCAAATATATATATATATATATATATATATATAATACTGGAAGGTTGTCAGCTCAGATTATTAGATTACACAATTCATTAATGTAATGTTTATCAGTAAGTATCCCTCTTATGTAACTCATATCAGACAAAGTTTTGTGCAATTAACTTTATGCCTATTCACATAACATAATCTTGTATCAATCTGATCTCCAAATTATTTTTTATTATACAGTTTTTGTACAAGATTATATGAGATAATGATATATATTTTTATATATCAAGAACAATATTGGGAAAAATGTATGACAAAGGGAAAAAAGTTTACTTGTGATGTGTTTCATCCTACAGGACTTCATGAGATATAGAAAGAAACTCCAGCTTGCAGTCCTCAGTTTGCCATTTCCCCTTTGTGGAATATGTCTTTGGGAAATAGTAGATGAATCTAGCTTGTTTGAATCTGGAGTCTTAAGCATGGCTTCTCCAGACACAGAGGTATCTCCTTATTCTATGTAAAACCCTCCTTTTTGTTTCTGCTTACACTCCTCTCACTGTGTAGATATATGTAATATATTATTCTCCTCATGGGACATGTTTATATATGTATATATAGATTTGTGTATGTCTTAGTGCTATAAAAAATATAGTGTTATTATAGGGGGATATGCCAAAGATTTAATTGAAATAAAATAGGTAAGTTACTTGATTTTTTTCCCTGTCCCTCTTGATTCCAATATGACTTGTGAGTGTCAATTCCCCAGGTTTTTTCCTCTTGTGTCTCAGAAATTTCAGACTTTTCTTTCTGATTCTAAATAGGAATCTCCTTTCTGTCCCTATTTTCTTTAAACCTTCTGTGTTCTCACATGTTCCATCCATGATATTCACAGCATCTTTCTTTAGAACTACATCTAAGTTACCTTAAGCCTTGTATTTATCTCTGAGGAATTCGTTCAGCTTTTACTGACATATAGGAATATTCAAATTATATAGCAGTTCAGTAATCTTGTGTTTCTAATGAAATTGTTCTGTTTCTTAATATTTTGCTTAGCTTTTGGAAGGCATTTTTACTATTTCAATGCACCAATGTCATTTTATGCTTTCTTCCAGTTGATTCTTGCTTTACTTAACTGCTTTTTCTCACAGTTTCCTTTCTATGTCTTACATCAGCACAGTATCATTTGCAAATCTTATGTTAAATTTGTCTGCAAATAATATGTTGTGGATTCCGGGTTGAAATCCGGTACCAATAAATAACAAAGGCCAAGAATGAATATATGAAAATAATGTATTAACGTAATAATACAAACTGGTAAAGCAGGTTAGTAGTTCCAGGAATACGGGTTAGTAGCAAAATATATATATATACAGTCTTTGGTATTGAAGTATCGCTGTATGACTTCTTACTGAGTCTACGTGCTCGCTCACTGTGACTTCTACAACGCTGTTACCTCACCCTCACTCTTCCAGTTACCTACAACCTTTTACTCACTCACTCTGGACTCAACATGATGGTCTTGCTCTCTTCTCAGGTATTCACTGGCAGTAGTATAAGTATACACTAGGTGAGTCCATTTGTATAAAAAGGGGTGGACTCCTCAACATAATAAATTTTGGTAGGACTTCAAATATTCTGAGGATTGCCTTGTTGTATAGGTTGAATAAATCTGGTGAGAAGACACACCTTTGTTTTATTTCCTCCTGCCCTCATCAAGTCCTGTTGACCTGGGTAAAATTCAGGAAATTAAAACTGAACTCTTTACTTAATCCACAAGGATAGATTGTTCTCATTCCACTGGCATTGTCTTGGGATATCTTGTCTAGTTCTTTTTTTTTTTAGTACTGCTCAGTTATTGCTCACCCTGTTTTCACCAAGTCCAATTACATACTGCCTGGACCAGGGATTGAACTCGCAATTACTATGTTACTAAATTCATGAAACAATGCTTCAATCCACTACACTATCGTCCTATTGGACAATCCTGAGTGGAGGACTTGAACCTTTAAAATTAATCTGCCTGCTGATTGGATTGCTGCTTTTCATGCTTGACTACTGTCCTAACCTAGGGAAGGTTTCTGAATAGAATAATCAAACAAAGGTTGGTAATGAATGATAATACTTAGGACAAGAACAATGCATATAAGAATTGCCAGCAGTGTATAGAAGTAGTAGTCAACTGCTAGAAGTGAGTCAAGTAAATTCCACAATGAATCTCCAACTGCAGACCAACATACAGCATTTACTACTGTATTTAGGTGAATGGGGACATACACATTGTCGTCCGTAGGTATGTTACAAAGAATAAGATTTATAAAATAAGAAAGAAAAGAAGAATAAGAACTCTACCAAAAATGTCCACAACACCAAATATTCTACCCGAATATTCTACCCGATTCTCTCCAATGCAATTTGGCAGACAGACATTAATATTTCCAACAAACGGCATTGCTATAACATTTGTCCAAGATAAGTCCAGTCAACAACTGCAGGACATAGTGGAGAGGTTTATTCACACGCAAGAATTTACACCTACAAATATGATGGATGTGTTGTTAGCTGCTGAAAATGTAAAGCTCAAGATCTGTCCAGAAAAAATTCAAAATCCATTTTTTAATCATTTCCACCCATGTAATGCAATAAAGCCACTAAGGCGCAATGCATCAGTGAGTATGTGTTGTAACCTAGGGAAGGTTACTGAATAGAATAATCAAACGAATGTTGGTAATGAATGGTAATACTTAGGACAAGAACAACACATATATGATTCACCAGCGGCATGTAGAAGTAGTCAACTGCTAGAAGTGAGTCAAGTGAATTCCACAATGAATCTCCAACTGCAGACCAACATACAGCATTTACTACTGCATTTATGTGAATGGGGACATAACCATTACTGTCTGTAGGTATGCTACAACAGCTACACAAACAAGGCTTCTGTCTTCTATTGTTGCTGCTGCTAAAGTTATTACTGTTAGTTCTCATTCTGTATTAATGGTTCCCATATATTTATTTATATGCTAGGCCTACTAAGGATATCCCTATAGCCTAGCATATACATTGATTCTTAAGCTTAAAAAAACTAACAATAAAAAATATAAAAGTAGATTGAAAAAAAGTACTAAAAAAAAAGTTTCATTGCTCCATTTGATTTCAGGGACATTAATCCTACCAGTCAAATTCATATGCAAATATATTTTCTTCCTAACATACACAAAAAAAGGAAACCTTACCAAATGAACTTTGACCTTACATTTCACTTTATCAAACTTTCTAAATTCCAAAAAACAAATTTACGTATGTAGATAAATCTCTTCTTAATGATATGTTGGTATAACTCTTTTTTTCTATCTTAGTTATCCTATTACACATATACAAAAGTCAAAACTCATTCCTGAAACTTAGCAGACGTATTCCAAGCACATGAAAGTTAGTAACCTTCTTCCACTTAAAATAATCAGCTTTGTTAAAACTTGGCAACAGTGCCACTAAATTACATCTCTCAAGGTGCATTTTCATGCAAATGGTACTGTATCCATTTAAAACTAACTTATTAGAACACTAATGACTACCAAACATCCAAATTGGTATTTTTTTTAAACATTTGATTGGCACAACCATTTTTTTGTTCAGCTGTCGAGAGCTAATTCAATCCTGTTTTTCTCTTTAACTCTTTCTTTGTGGATGCTTCAGTTTTCTGAAGACTTTAACTTTGTTACAGTTTTCTGTGTGTAACAATTGCTCTAACCTTGATTCTTCACTGATAAGGCTGTTGAAAAATAACTCTTCATCTGAAGAGTTATGCAAATGCAGATCTTAAAAGAGCAAATGGAATCAGCTTCAGTTTTTGCGGAGGAATAGATTAGAAAATAAATAGAAGGATAAGTCAAAAATTATCAGCAATTTTGCCAAAGCAAATCTTTAAGTTTGTCACATGGCCTCCTGCTCATATATATGCTTATAGTTCATGTTTTTGTGGTCACATGATCAAAATTTAAGCTTGATTGCACCAGTTTTTTTTTTTATGCTGTTACAGTGCAAACATGGCCACTCTAGCAGTAAGAACAAATGATCCAATTTCTCTGGTCAGAAAGTGTTTCAGGTTGAAATTCATTAAGGGGCTTTTAACGTAAAATGCAAACAGCGTAATACCATACAGAATTGTATATGAGTGGATCAAGAAGTTTAAAACTCATTGAACAAGTGTAAATCTCCACCACTGATAAGAATGATAAACCAGTGAGTTATCATTGATGTGTTTCATGTAGATTAGTCAAAACATCACACTCTTGTGTTCCTCCTTTGTGCACACTTCTAGTGGAGGGGGCATGTTTACACTGTAACAGCAGCAAGAAAACTAGCATGCTCAAGCTCAAATTTTGATCACATGACCACAATAATACCAACAATAAGCATATATGAGAAGAATGAAATGATTACCAATGTTCTGAAGAGACATGGCACAAAGAAGATGGCTATGGTATTAAATATCTTAAAACAAAAATCTGACTTGCATTTGCAGCAAGAATATTTGATGAGAAAATACAAATAAAAGTACTTTCAATTTTTAAATGTTTAATGTACAGAAGAAAATGGCAATTTATCTCCTAGGTCAAAGTTCACCCATGTTGCCTGTTTCTATATTTTTTTTTTCAAGAAAAAGAAAACAAAAAGCAATTGTCTCCCCTGGATGATGCTGGTATTGTGAATATGCAATTCCTTTTTTACTACTTTTCTTAAGTGGTGCAACCATTGCAAGTGAAGTGAGTAGACTGTTTTAAAGTATATGCAATTCCATTTAACTTCTGCCCAGTTATAAAGTGTAGCAAGATAAGGAAACTGGTTTAAAAACTGATATTTATGCCACAGTCAGTAAAACTCTCTTGGGTCACTGCAGTTAAGGGAGACAAATTTGTGGTTTTTTGAGGAAAAAAAAAACCTTTTATATTATTTCAACCCCTGTCCTATGAAATTGTTTTGGTGCCATGCATAATTGCACTTCATGACATTTTGCAGGGCATGAGGAACTTTTTGGTAGCATACATCTCCTCTCCAAGTAGCAGGTCTCTGACCTGATAGATATTTGGGGGAAAGATATTGTCATGTTGCATTCTCTATGGTTTGGAATTCTGAATAATGCTTTTCATAGAATGTCTGCCAGCAAAGGAGAGTTGATTCTACCCTGATATTTAACATCTAGCTGCAGGTGAGAAGAGATGGGTTCATGCCTTTTCCAAGGTTATTAGTGCAAAAGTGAATGAAACAGATTTGCTCAGAATTTGAACTCAGTGTGTCAATTAACTATTATATTACCACAAGATGTGTTCAGAACATATTAGAATTGACCTTTTCAGTAGCATAAAAATTTTATTTTCGGTATCTTATTCTTAAAAGATTTGTTTTAATTTCTTCATTGTCTTATATTATTTTGCACATGTTCTTTGGTATCTGAGTGATTTTATCAGGCACAGATAAGAATATTCCTGAGTTCCACCAGTTCAGATCTTTAAAGCTAAGACCCACCATGCCACAGGACTGAATGCTCCTCATTCCTTTTGTATTCTATTGGCAAGAAAGAATTCCTATTTGGACAGATTCTTCCCAAGAAACACTATGATGTGGAAGAGTCTTCAAGTCTTTTTAGTCGCATTCAATAACCATCTACATTGAGTGGCTCTTGGGCTTTGTATTGGTGAAGCAACAGTTTTAAAAAAGTGCTAAAACGAAAATTCATTAAAATCTATTTTTTTAAGTTGTAGTTTGCATTTTACTCATATTAAAAAGAATCAGTGAAAATAAAACCAATTTTTTAATTTTTTTAAAAGATAAAAAGTCAACAGAAAAAAAAAAACTTTCATTATAAACCCTATTTGAAATTTGGAAATATTCATTGATGCATAACGTGTTTTGGTCAATTGCACCTTGTTGAGTTCATTCCTCTCAAAGGTCAAACCATAGCCGATGTCCTCCAACTTGAAGTCTTGTTTTGGTCACAGATGTGTGTACATTGATTTATCAGGGAAACCCTCCAACCTAGCTCTTGCCTTCAGCCTGATCATAGGTGACAGAGAAGTAAGAAACTGAAAGAGAATTCCACAGGTGAGAAGTACGAGAGAAGAAACTATTAGAATAGAACTTGTGGTTAGTTTAGTTATTTTAACAGTAAAATAGTGAAACTTCATTGTCAGTCTAATAATGCACTTAAATTCATATGGTTAGAGTCTGTCTATATTTCTGAGATGAGGTATTATGTACATTATGTGGAATATTGTCCTCATCTTTGTTGCCATATTTATCACAACGTTTCAGCCGTTGTATGCTCAGGCCTTCTTCAGGAGGTTGGAATTTTGAACTGAACCCTTTATTTCGCTCACTGGGGTAGACTGTTCTAGTTCTATGTGTCATGTTTAATGGATGTCAGTTATTAGTTATCTCCTGCTAATTTGCGTCTGAAAGCTCTCCACTGCCTTAACCGGGTATTGAACTCTTTGGGTCCTGTCACTGGATCTAACCAATGCCTTTATCCACTGTGCCAGGACACGTTGTGATAAATATGGTGACAAAGATGAGGACAATAGTCCGAATAATGTAAATAATGTTCATGTGGTTAGTTTATGTTGCTTCAAGTTTTTTCTTCATTTGAGATTATTTTGCATTCCCTACAATATAGAAGGACTGATATTATATAACAGTTCAGTATCCTCTTTCTTTCTAATGAAATTAAAAATGAAAAAAAGAAACAGATAGCTCGTTATAAAACCAAATCTTTGGCAGCAGGATGCATTGTACTTTTCTTTTTTTATTAGTAAAATCTTCATCCAATATAAGTCCCAAGATTCACTCAAGGTAGAGTGTTACCGAATAAGGTTTTTGTCTGGTTATAAAAGGAGATAATTATAGATTATATGATAAATTTAATAATGGTTTTTCTTATTCTTTCACTCTCAGTAACTTTTTGGATGTTATTGGCTTTGTTGCCTTGCTTGGGTTTAAAAAATTAATAAAAAGAAAGGTAATGGTTGACAATAGAGTTGAAGAAATTAAGATTATAGTCATTCGGAAAGCATCCTCTCAGGAGTGAGATCCACATAGTAATAGTTGTTGGGAAAAACCGTAACTTCCTTCTTACTAGTCTGTCTTGGGTAAGACGTTAACCTACATCTGTGTCCCGGGTAAGACGTTAACCTACATTCATGTCCTGGGTAAGACGTTAAACTACATCTGCATTCCGGGTAAGATGTTAACCTACATCCATGTCCCAGGTAAGACGTTAAAATACATCTGCATCCCGGGTAAGACGTTAAACTACATCCGTGTTCCGGGTAAGACGTTAAACTACGTCCAGCAGCAAGGCCTCTGATCAGAAGGTTTTGAGGAGTGTGGAAGCACCTCTTAATTGCTGGTGTTCCCAGGTCCACCCTGACCTGGGGTGGTATCACCTGTTAGGGTCTCAGCTATGGGCAAATAGTTAACTATTACTAGAAATACGTTTTTGAAAAAAATTATTAGCAGCAATAGAATTTTGAAGGAAATATATTACCAGAAACAGATTTTTAGACAAAACAAAATATTACCAACAATAAAAATTTTTGTCAACATTAAATAACCCATTGAGGTTGATATGCCATAAAACAAAATAAATCGAACCAACCTAAACCAAGAAATACATACTCTATTCATACAAATCTATCCTAAAAATGTTGTCAGCATTAAATAACACATTAAGGTTGATATGCCGTTAAGCAAAATAAACCAAACCAAACCTTCTTACTAGTGGCATATGAATGGAGTGAAGATGGTGTGATTTTGTGGTGCTTCTTTTATTTTTTTAACTGTCTTTTACACTGAAATAATTATATATATATATATCCTGTTTAGTTTGACAGATGAATTCTTGTTGGAGAAACGCATTGTGTTTGTGGAACTTTGGAAAAGTTAGAAAAGCTTAATTATTTTTTTTTTTCCTTATAGATGGATAATGTAGATTGCAGGAAAATTTGTCTGACCTCAATCCCACCCAGAATCTCGGATCTATCATGAAGTTCCATGCTGAAAGCATTGTCTTGTATTACTTCAAAGCATCTGTCATGAGTAATTAGCAAACTTTCATAGGAATTAAAACAAAAACTAAAAATGCTCAATTCTCCTTCACTTGTTTGAAACTAGGTTGAGTTTTGTGAAAAACTTCTAGTGGGAAATCAATTAATAAATATTGATTGATTGAATACTGAACTGGTGTTGCATGCACAAAATATCAGTTTTATTTTCAGATGTCATTTTGGTTGGATCTTGGAAAGGCCTCTGGTGAGAAATCAATATATATTGATGTTACATTGATTTCGTATTGCTAGGGAAAAGAAAGTCAGTTTTATTTTGAGACCATGATCATGAATATAGGTGATAAGATTTTAATGCTGTGAACCTCTATTTCCACTAAAGATAGATTCCATGGTCAAAGATGGACTGCATAATTTCAAAGCCCCTGAGAAACTGGGAGATACTTGACAAGAGTAAAATAAGTAGATGTCAGGACTGAATATCTTCAAATAATTAATAATCTACTGTCCCCGATATCAATCAATCAGTCTCCATACTGACAAAGTTCTGGTTCCATTTCCAGGTCTGTTCTATTCTATATGGTTTGATCTCTGAGAGTTCTATTCTATATGGCTTGATCACATTAGAGACTCTTTGATGAGTGGGCCTGCAGAGATCTTCATTATAGACATCATTGGCTAAATAGATTGGTTTATAATCCATAGAGAATTGGACATTTATTTTATGGCATATCTATATTTGGTTATTTCAAAAAAAAATAATGAGAAATATCCTCAAATATAGGCAGAAAGGCTCCATGGATTAAAAAAAAAATTCACCCCAAGCAAAGCAATTGAAGCCATGAAGATGCAAGAGGTCAAATGAAACTAAGAAACCAAATGTTACTGAGGAGAAAGGACAATAAAAAGAACATTCATTATTCATAGACAGAAGATGACAATTGATATTGCATTTAATTTTTTTGTAGATTCTAGCTACTAGAACTTTTTTTTAAGCAAATTGCCCTAAGCAAGACAACTAGCATGTAACTAGCATGCAAGGGGTTACAAAGAGGAGTGTTTGGGAAAAGTATAAAGAGAGGGACTTATGGCAATATTTAGCAATTTCAACAATAAAATGAGGACAGCAAGTTGACAATCTAGTCAGTTATGTGCCATACATAATAAATGTCTAGACGATCATGTATCTTTGATACATGACTGACAAGGCAGATTTTTTTCCTGCAGTAGGTTGCCATTTCTTTCTGCAGTAGACCAGTTGCCATCCAAGTACACATGGCACAGTGGATAAAGGTGTTAGTTAGATCCAGTGACAGGACCCAAAGAGTGTGAGTTCAATACCTGGTTAAGGCAGTGGAGAACTTTCAGCGGGAAATTAACAGGAGATAACTGATAACTGACATCCATGGAACTAGAACAGTCTGCCTCAGTGCGCAAAATAAAGGGTTCGGTTTGACATTCCAACCACCTGAAGAAGGCCGGAGTATAGAACGTTGTAATAAATATGGCGACGAAGATGAGGACAATAGTCCGAATAATGTTAATAGTGTACATAATACCTCATCTCAGAAATATAGACATATATTGAAGGGCTGAAATGTTGTAATAAATAGGGTGACAAAGATGAGGACAATAGTCCGAATAATGTAAATAGTGTACATAATACCTCATCTCAGAAATATAGACAGATACTGAAGGGCTGAAATGTTGTAATAAATATGGCAACAAAGATGAGTACAATAGTCCAAATAATGTAAATAATGTACATAATACCTCATCTCAGAAATATAGACAGATACTGAAGGGCCAAAACATTGTAATAAATATGGCGTCAAAGATGAGGACAATAGTTTGAATAATGTATATACTGTACATAATACCTTATCTCAGAAATATAGACAGATACTGAAGGGTCCAAACATTGTAATAAATATGGCGACAAAGATGAGTACAATAGTCCGAATAATGTAAATAGTGTACATAATTCCTCATCTCAGAAATATAGACAGATCCTTCCAACTGCTAGGAAATTTTCCAGCATTCAATACCATATAGTAGGATTGATATTATATAACAGTTGAATACTCATTTCTGAGTTTCTTGTAAATTTTTCTTGTTTCTTAATACTTTGTTTAATTTTGTGAGGGAATTACTGCAATCATAATTTGCTTTGAATTTCAGTGCCACATTTTCCATTGCCTCTGAAAACACTTCTCCTATATTTAAAAATCTATAATAGCTTGATTTTGATTTCTCCTGCTTGCAGCTATCATTTTTTTTAATCATTTCACAACAAGCAAAGCAATGAAGTTACTAAAATGCAATTGGTTACTGAATATTAAAGAATATCAGAAAAATTCTATGAAGGAGAGAGAACAATAAAATAACAAGAATTAGGAAGACAGAAGATAATGATTGATATTGCATTTAAATTTTTGAAGATCAATGTTGACTTGGAATCAAGAAGCTGGTAGAGAATTTCACGAGAAGTTTGATTCTGTCTTTTTAAAGTTGATGGTTAGTCTTTCTTTCCTTTAGTACCTTGTCTTGGAGTTCTTAGAAATTTATTTCTGTATTTGCTATTAACAGTGTCATCTGAGTATCTTAAATTGTTAAGATTGTGCTCACCAATAATAAATACTGGTAGGACTTTTAGTTCTCTTAGGTTTATCTTGCTGTATAGGTTGAATAAATCTACTGAGAAAAATCTTCATTTTCTTCTACCCCACTTTCTATTTTTGTGTACTTAATTCATTTTCTGTTTCTATGTTGGCGATTTGCTTCAAGTACATCTGTTTTATTCTAGTATCTTTCGCTAATACATTAAGATTTTCTTGCAATTCAAAGATCTTCATGTGATACTGCAACCAAATATATTTGCATAGACTATGAAACATCAGTATACACCGTTCTGCATTTGTATAGCTTTCTCTGATATCATTTAGTGGCAAGACCTTTAAATGTAGAAAAGAGATAATTTCAACTTTACCAGAATTCTTTCTGTAAAGAAGTAGTTCTCAATTGTTGTTTTTTTTTGTATTTGTTTATGCTTCTATAGGAATTACCTCTACCTTGTCTGTCAAGATACCTGCCAACTAGTGCTGCCCATGACTCTAAAAGAAAGGGAATAAGCTACCTCTTCCTCTCTTGACAGTAAAATGCAATAGGCACAGGACTTGTTTTGTTGCCTCCAGGGAAATTACTTTGCCCAGGCAGATGATTGCTAAACTTGAAACCCAGCCAGATGGGGCAGCTGACATAAATTTGCTAAAATCAAATCCTAGGAATATTTTTCTTCTTTTTCAGCTATCTGCATACACACAAGTACATTTTTTCTCTTTTTGTATTTTTATTAATTACATAGAAAATATATATGAAGTGAATTCAAAAAGTATTTGACGTTTGGCATAAAATAAATCAAATGCATATATTTGTCAAATGTTTTAGAATCACATTTGTAGAGTAGACTGAAGTGAACAATATCAAATTAAAGAGGCAAAAGACAAAATTAAACACTCTACAAAAGGGCACCACACAGCCTCTTTCATAAATGGTCAATAAAATCAGATCCTGCCAGTAAATAAACACAGGATTCTGTAACCTACACAAGACCATAAAAACCAAACATTCCTTCAACTCAGCAGATGGACTGACAGCTGTAAAGAGACAAGAATCAACCGCCATGTCTTGTTTTTCTCATCAAAGCCACTGTGGACTCCCTTTGATATTGTCTCTCAAGTCCACTTTCTCTCTTCCTCACTAAAAGACTATTCATGTTCCATTCCTTACAGTCAAAGAGAAGAACTTTCTAATATTCATTTCCTGATAAGTAATTAGAGTTAAAATTGGTGTATCCTATGTTTAAATAAACATTATTTTATTTGAACATACAATAATCTTTTCTCTCACTTTTTTTTATTGAAACAGTGACCAAGGATTCTTTGCCTAACAATATAACACTACAATTAATGACAAAATTAAACACACCATGGAAAGATTCCAAGCAGTGTTCCAGGTTTTGAACATACTTTAAATTTTCATTTTAATAAAAATAAATAGCTAATAAAATCAGCTGCTGCCAGTAAATAAATACAGGCCTCTGTAACCTACACAAGACCATAAAAAACAAACATTCATTCAACTCAGCAGAAGGACTGATAGCTATAAAGAGACATGAGTCAACTTCAGTGACTTGTCTTTCTCATCAAAGCAATAGTGGACTCCTTTTGATCTTGTCTCCCAACTCCAATTTCTCTCTTCTTCACTAAAAACCTATTCATGTTCAATTCCTTACAGTCAAAGAGAACTTTCTGACTTTCATTCCATGATAAGTAATTAGAGTTAAAATTTGTTTATCCTAAGTTTAAATAAATATCATTTTATTTGAACATGCAATAATCTTTTCTCTCATCTTTTTTTTTTATTCAAATCGTGACCCAAGGAATCTTTCCCCAACACCTTCAAAATACTCCCCTTGGGAATACAAAAACATTTCCTAGCTGTTTTTCCATTGCTGGTAACATCTCTGAAACGCCTCTGGAATGATATAGAACTTCACTGTCACTTTTCTTATAATGTCCTCCCACAAATATGGCAACAGTACTCTATTTTCCGCATGATCTGGTTCTTATAAGGATAGAGGATAGCATGAGGAGTCAGTTACTTACTCGATCAGTACAGAGTCAATCATTTTACCTGCATTTTTAGCAATGAATTGTATATAAGAGTTTCACTTTAGGTTGTGCATAAGTTTGAGGCCCAATATTCTCTCAAGGCACAGCGCCTCCTTGAGGGAATATTTGCTCAATGTGACTGGTGATAGTTTGGCATCTGATCGACAGTGATGGAGTGTAACTTACATAATTGAGATATTTATATGACTCCTGTTATGACAGATAAATTTTATGAAACAAATCCATTCTAACATTCAAAATGATAAAAGAAAAACCACAAAGAAAGGATTAATTCAGTCAATCATATTAAAGAACCCCATACGTATTGGCAAAACTTTTAAAAAGTCAGAAAGAGATTAATTTTGCATTATCTGAATTTTGTTTCCTCCAGATTATTAGATTTGTTTGGAAATGACTATAGGAGTTAATTAATAATTAATTAATTTCAAAACGTCTTTCATCATTTTTCTTAAAACCAATTATATTGTTGACAAATGTAACCTTCAAAATGACAAAAACCCTAAAAAGAAGTTCAAGCAATCTTGACCTCTCATACCGGCATAAAAAGAAAACAGTGTGAAAAGGACAGTTTTTCCCTTGACATCGCTATTACTTTAACTACCTTCACCCTTCAGCAATGTTTATTGGTTTAAAAAGTGATGATTAGAATTGTCATAAAACCGAAATATATAAAACTGAATTTATACATTTTATTTTGTGCTTGAGAATTTACAACAAAAATAATAAACACTATTAAATTGTTTATTAGAATAGTAAACAAAACATTGACCAACTGCTAATCAGTTCAAACTTTATAAAATGGTATATAATAAGTATTTCCTATAGTTGGTTTACGTATTCTTATAATTTAATAAATGTTTATAAATTTATAAATAAAAATTTTTTTCATATTTCTTTATAAATTGGTAGATGATAAATATTGCTATGGTAATTTTAATACAACTGTTATAAATATACAATTAGTCTTCTGATATTTATTTAGTAATTTTTAGTAATATTTAGTAATTAGTATATTTATTTATTTAGTAATATTTAGTATTTTAGTAATATTTAGTAATTAGTATATTTATTTATTTATAAATTGGTAGATGATAAATATAATAATATTTTTGTTATAAATTCTCAAACAAAAAAAAAATGTATAAATTCACTTTCATCCTATGTTTAGGTTTTATTATAATTCTAATCATTACTTTTTAAAAATCTATTTTGTGGACACAAAGGTGCAAGATTGCTAAAATTCATTTATACTAGACCTTAATATCAGATTTAGAGTTTGAAAGGATTACCCTTAACTTGGCCTTTCATTCAACTTCTTCAAAATTTTATTTATTGAAAGACATTCTCATTTGTAAAACCCTGAAAAGCAGAAAAGAGATGAATTCACCATTTTCAGAATTCCTGTTGTCCAGAATGTTGAATTATGTTACTGTGGAACAAAATAGTGATAAAATGTTGGCAAGTGATCTTTTCAGCATTATTAAATTTGTTTAGCAAAGACACAAGAATTAATTTCAAACTGTTTTTCATCATTAGTCTTAAAGCTGATTATGTTCTTGACAGATGTAACCAAAATAATTACAGGAATCCCATTATCAATAATCAGATTTATGAAACAAATCTGTCTTAAGTTCAAAATAAGAGTTTACAATATAATTCTTTATAGTAGATCTTTTCTTAATGTTAGATTGTTAGACTGAAAGGATCTCTCTCCATATACACACATCTTTGATTTAATATTTTCAAAATTTCCTTTAATAAATACTTTCTTCACAGAAAAACTTCTAAAAGTATAAAATAGATCAATTCACTATTATCAGAATTCTTTTTGTTGGCAGTCTTTGTTTTTCCTTTTTTTTTTCATCAAGAAATAAAAGGATTATTTCCATAGTGGCCATTTTTTTTATCATGTTGACATTGTCATTCTGAAGACAGACATTTTGTTGATCAAATCAGTTCCCTTTTTACACAAATTTCTTTCTTTCTTTACTCATTTTTAACAATAAAGAACTGCTGGGATTATCTTATCTTTCTGAAGTATTCATATTAGGTAAAATGCACTACATTCTACTGACTGCTCACAAAGAAAAGGGATGAAGTTTTGATTTAGATGTTGAAAAATCTTTTTTATCTACACTCACAGATTCTTTAAAGGAAGAATGAAATAAAAGAATTAATTCTAAAGAGTTCTTTCATTCCTAGCTCCTAAGGTTAGATTCTTGAGATATGTAACTGAAATATTTATCTGACTCCTGTTATCACAGATAAGATTTCTAAAATAAACCTTTTCTAACCATTAAAAGTCCACAAAGAAATTCTTTGTGAGTAGGTATTTCCCACACACACACATGCACACACACACAAATATATATATATATATATATATATAAAATCAGATTGTGTTTTTAAAGGATTTCTCTTTCTTTGAAGTAACACCTCCAAAATTTCCTTTGTTAAAAGACTGTCTTTACTGAAAAAAAAATTAAAACTAGGAAATAGATCAATTCAGCATTATCAGAATTCTTTTTGTCCTGAAACAGTTTTCTTTTCCAGCAAGAAATAAAAAATAGAATTACTTCCATTGTAGACATTTTCTGTCATATCTACATTGTCATTCTGAAAACGGACATTTTGTTGATCAAATCAGTTCACTTTTCACGTGAATTTCTTCTTCACTCATTTTTGACAATAAAGAACTGATGGGATTATCATTTTGAAGAGTTCATATTGGATAAAGCACACCACGTTCCATTGACTGCTCACAAAGACAAGGGATGCAGTCTTGATTCAGATGTTGATAAAGCTTTTTTGTCTAGCATCACAGGTTGTTTCAGGAAGAAGTAAAATAATGACTTCTTAATGGATTCTTGACAGTGCTCAAGAAACTGCTTACATTCTTGATGAATTGATTTAATTTTTGTTTCAGTCAATTAGATTTTAATCCCCCTCCAAAAATGCAAGTATACTTTGTTAACAACTTCCATATACAATATATTTTCCACTAGCAGTATAACCTGAATTTGACCGGGTCTTTCATTACTGGGAATTTTTTGCCGTTCATTTGAAGCAATTTAAGTTTAAAATCAGCCCACCTGAAAATCAATATTATAACATTTGGGTGCAACTGAAGCACATCCCACACACTATTATTGGTCTGGACCTTTTCACCGCCACTTTGGATAAGCTGGTTTCTGTGAACTAAAATGCATACACCTGTATGCATGTGTCTATACATATGATAGTTTCACCCCCCCCCACAAACAAACAGAGAAGTAGATTCCTCCTCATGCCACTAGTCAAACAAGCATAAATAGATCCATTTTAAAAATAAACCAGTTTGTCTGATGATTGCAAAAGCATAAAACTCAGGGTCACAAATTCATATCCATACAACTTCTGTGTGTGTGTATATATATATGTATATATATATATATATATATATATATATATATATATGTAAAATTGATTTTTTTTTTGTTTGCATCCTCTCCAAGACTTCATCGTTGCACACACACCCACTCCAAGATATCCTTAGCATCTTTTTGTAGAACCACATCTCGGCCACCTTGTGTCCTGTCTTCATCAGTGAGGAGATCATACAACATTCACTGCCGTATAGGAGGACAAATGTCACGCAGCAGCTCAGTACTCTTTTCTTTGTCAACAGAGAATTCCTCCTGTCTCACAGTACTCTGCCCAGCTTTTGGAATGCATCCTTGGCCATCGCAATCAATCTTCAGATCTCTGCGTCACACCTACCATCCTCCGTCAAAACACTTCTCAGATATTTAAACTTCCACACATGCTTGATTTTAGTGTCCGCAACCTGCAAATCACATTTTTGGCTCATCCTTTTACTGATGACCATGCATTCTGTCTTCTTTATAGTTTGTGGTTAGTCTCTTCTTCTTGCTCTCCCTCGCTACCGTCTGTGGAAGGTTTTACAGTTTCTTTTTCATGTCTGCTATAAGTACTCTGTCATCTTTGTACTGTAAAAGAAAAAAAAATATCTGGCTAATATGCCTTCTCCAAAATGCATTAGTGGGAAGTAAATAAAACAATAACCCAGTGTTGTTAAATAGCTCAAAGGTATATTTACTACCCAGCAAAAGTATTGAACTTATAGCCTTCAGCTAAGTTGAACTTACGCTTAAATAAATTGACCTGTTCCACCTGCAGTTGAAATGGCTTCCATCCACTGAGTTCTATGTAAACTTACGGTTTTTTCACAAAGGCATATAAAAATTTGACTGGGACACCCCGAGGTGATGTAATAGTTAGCAAGCTTGTCTCGCTAAGACATTTATGACTGAGTAGTGAGTTTGATCCTAATTGGATGCCCCCTACTTTCAGCCTTGTGCCACATCTTAGCTACACTTGGAAAATCACTATAAAAATTTGCCTGGAGTTATATCAGATCAGATCAGCAACCAGAACTTAAGTGCTCAGTGAGTTTTAAAAAAAATAAAAAAATGTTTTCAATTTTCCAAGGATTTTGATCATCTCACCTTACATTATAGACATTGGATATGAAGGGGAAGATAATTGTTAACTCTAGACATTGCTTGAAAGCACTCCACCAGAAAATAAAGAACTGTGGTTTCTGTCAGTTTCTCGTACTTTGACAAAACCATTGTGTGCTTTAAGTACTTCCCACTTTTTAGTAGCACTTTGCCTATGCTTTTAGTATTTGCTGTGTAAATAGATGTGCAATCATAAGACTGACTGAAAGCATTGATGCATTTATTTCATCATTCTTACTAGTGATATTGCAGGTTATAACAATTTCATTTGATAATAAAAGAATTACTTGGGATACTTTCTGCAGTGATGTACTGTAAAGAATTGTATAGAACATTAAATCATAGCTTTACCCTTTGTTAGTCATTTTATGCTTTTGTTCACCGAAAGATTAAAGTGGTCGGCTGAAAAGCCTTTGTCTTGAGTCATAATTGCCCAAACACAGTGTTCGGCAAATGACCTCAAATAGTCTTTGATTATGCACTGAAAAGATTGTTCCTCTTCATATGAACCATAAAATTTTGATAAAGGCCTAATGTCATAGTGAGAAAGCATTTTGACTTCATATGAAGTTCATTATCATTTTGCTGTCACTTTCAAATTTTGTTAAAAAGGGGTAATAAAAAACAGATAAAACACTAAAAAATACACATCGCCATAACAATGGCAATTATCAACTTCATGAAAAAGTAACAAGTTTTAAACCATGTAATTGAAGCCAGTGACAGACTGGCTCAAAAAACATTTATAAAAGCAGGCATGACAGGGAAGTAATAGTTATACACTTGGAACTGTGCAAGAAATTTTGATTTGATCATACATGCAATTCATATTGTTGTGGATATCTTCATCAGTTGATTTTTATGGTGTATTAAAGAAAGAAAAGAAGTTTGTTTTTTTCTGAAAAGAAAAAAACTTAAATGGTTCTGTACTATTTATTTTACAGCTTGGTTTTACCCATTAAAGACATAAACAAGTGTTGTCTGGAGTCCTGACATGAATAAGTATTAAAATTCTATGAATTATTCAGGCTCATGTCCTCATTTTTGTTGTATGTATCACTGTTCAGTTTAATTCAATTTTCAAATTTCTTAGTATTTTTCCGATTGTGAGATAAAGCTTAGTTCTTGGTACATGCAACATTCAAACTGGTATCCTTATTGTTGTGGATTCCGGGTTGAAATCCGGTACCAATAAATAACAAATTCCAGGAATGAATATATGAAAATAATGTATTAACGTAATAATACAAACTGGTAAAGCAGGTTAGTAGTTCCAGGAATACGGGTTAGTAGCAAAATATATATAGAGTCTTTTGTATTGAAGTATCGCTGTATGAATTCTTACTGAGTCTACGTGCTCGCTCACTGTGACTCCTACAATACTGTTACCTCACCCCTCACTCTTCCGGTTAACTACAACCTTTCACTCTGTCATTCTGGACTTGACTCAACTCGACTCGACTCTTCAGTCTTGCTCTCTTGGGTCTTCACATAGCAGGAGTATATGTATATACTGGGTGAGTCCATTTGTGTAAAAAGGGGAGAACCCCTCAACACATAGGAACACAAATGAAAGGCTATCCTTGAGAACACTAAGTAATATACTCAGCAACTTTGAAGTTGAAACCAAGCACCTCATCCCAATGTCTACCAGTCTGATAGCTGCAAAGAAAAAAAAAAAATTACCAGATTGTAGATCAGACTGTGTCAGCATATTACAGAGTGAATGCAAAATAAAATTAAAAAGGAAATGCTAAGCCCTTGATTGGGAACTGAAAAGGTTGTAAAATAATAATAAGTGGAAGGCATGAAACCTCAAAAACATTAAAAGCAAGATTGGAAAAAAAGAAAATTTGAAATTGCAGACTTGGTTGGTGGGTGGAGGGAGAATATATCTTTTACTTGCATTATTTAAATTATTTGGACTGTTATCCTCATCTTTATTGCCATAATCACAATGTTTTAATCATTGTATGCTCTATCCTTTTTTGGCTGATTGGAATCACCCAAAAACCCTTTATTTCATCCACTAGGGTAGGTTGAAAAAGGAATAAGCATATGTGCTAAGCCACAAAAATCTCCTGAGCAGACCAAATCTAGAAATGAATACAATATGGGAAACAGTAATAAGGAATGTTATAGAAAAGCAATGAATAACAAAAAATTGCAAAAAATAAGCTCTGGTTAAAAAAAAAAAATGAAATAACAACAAAAATTGCAATATGAGAACTGGTAAAAAAATAATTGCTGAGACATTTAAGTCCCAAAAATTCATACACAGATGTCCTCAAGGATATATGGCCTTAAAGGGGAATAACTGAGTCCTCATGGAACTAGAACAATCTACCCTGGTGGATGAAATAAAGGGTTCGGTTTGAAATTCCAGTCACCTGAGGAAGGCTGAAACATTGTGAATATGGCAATAAAGATGAAGATAACAGTCCAAATAATGTAAGTAATGCAAGTAATCATAATAACTCATCTCACAGATATAGACATATATACTTTTTATGTTTATATGGTAATAGTAATATTAGTTGTTCCCTTATAAGGAAACATTTGGCATTCATTGACTAGGCAGCCAGTGTTATGTTTGAGAAATTTTATAAAATCTTTCTATTAAAACAATTTTTCAGGAAAGTAACTTTCTTAGATCCAGTAACAGTCATTGCTGTTTACAGTACTGATGGATGTTTTCTTCCTAAACTTTTGATTGAGGTAATGTGGAATATCAGCATCTTGACTGCGTCATTATTTTCTCTTAGAATTACATGTCAAATGTCTGGAGGGATTCCAGCAAATAAAGCTCTGAAGAATCCTTCACATCAGTTTGGAGGTCTGCATCAACAACAAGGTCCTTTCTTGAACATCTCAGCATCAAGGCTACCATCCTTCAACATCACCTTCACTGGGTGGGTCATGTGTCCAGAATGCATACTCCTTGTTTGGAGAACTTGCAAGCAGCAAGAGGTTATGCAGAAACCTGAAACGACTCTTTAAGGATCAGATGAAGATATCCCTGACACAGGTCAGCATTGACTGAGACCTCGGAAACTGTTGCTGGAAATCCGCTGCCTTGGCATAGAACCATCTGAGGGCAGACCCAAGATTTTCAAGTCCAGTCATCAACATGAAGAGTATCTGCAACATCAACCACCCACACTTCTCTGTGACTCCTGCTCACAACTCTTCAGGAGTAGCTTGGGCCTTCATGGCCATCTCTGCCACCACCACCAGAGGAGAGAAAGGGAATAAGAAGAGAGAATAACAATCCTGATGCTCGGATGCAAGTGGGTGTTGACTACATGTGATAAGCATTTTAGCTGTTGAAAGTCCTCAAGTAATGTGGTTTATGTTATTTGGAACAGGTCTTTGTTAGTGATTATGTAGCACCAGTGTTCAAGTTCCAAAGAGGAATTGTCCTCACTAAGACTTACAGTCCTCATTTACCCAAAGACACACACACATACAAATATATATATATATATATATATATATATATATATATATAATCTGTTTCACCTAGATTTCCTTTTTTTTTTTTTTTTTTTTAAAACAATGGGAATAAAATCCATTCTCACTAAGACTTCATTTGGCCAAAGCCACACACACACATTATATATATATATATATATATATATATATATAGTCAAACCTAGAGAGCCAGACTCTTTCACCTAAGTGCGGATTGTCAGAGAAAGCTTAGGTGAAACCTTGGTAGATTTGTCTGGCTCTCTAGGTTTGACTAGGTCTGCTCTACTTTTGTATTGAGCACTTTTAAGTTAGTTGATTACTTGTATTGGGTTTTTTTTTCTTTGGGCTTTGGACCTGTATGCTGTACAATTATTTTCAACCGACGTTCATGTTCATAGCGCTTTCTTTTTTTAAAACCTTTTTTCTTTCGAAATTGATTTGATCATTAGCAAATCAAGAAACCGAAGGTTTTCCAAGACGAGTGTAGTTACCTATATATATATATATATATATATATATATAATCTATTTCACCTAGATTTCCATTTGTTTTTGTTTTTTAACATATAAAGCAATGGAAATAAAGCCCATCTGTTTAAACTTGTGTAGGTGGAGTTTAAAAAAAAATGATGTCATGTTATTGCTTGTATGTCAGTATTTGTCACGTGTGGAGTCTCCACACGTGACAAATACTGACGTTATTTTCAGTTAACAATATGAAAATAGTGTTTCGCTACATTCCAGTTGCTACAAACATTCTGTTTTTGTTTTTATTAGTTACCTTGTTCAATTAAATTCATTTCATATTTTGCTTTGATAAAGTCCACATTGGATGAAACGTGTCCGCAATTACTAGTCTTCCTATTGTCATTTTTATTCATAAATATAACATTGAATACATGTCAAAATTGCAGCACAATTGCAGTCGTGTTTTGATCACTATCAAATGCATCTCATCAGGCTATTTTAAATTAAATGTTATGAACATTGGAATTGTACCATATTCGTTCTCATATTACCTGGATATATATATATATATATATATATATATATATATATATATATATAGAGAGAGAGAGTATGTATTTGGGCAGCAATTCCTCTTTTATACAAGTTTCATTAAAAATGACCAACAATGTACTGCAGTTAAGATTTTTATTTAATTTTTCCTTCTTTTCTGGAGATAAAAAAAAAGGCTAAAATTAATAGAAATATTATTAATAAAAAAGAAAAAAAAAACAGCACTCAGTAACCTCAACTATGAACATGCCCACAATGTGCTGACTATGTTTGGAAAATAAAACATTTCTATAACATTCAGTTAAAAGTAAAAAAATAAAATCATCCTTGATAATGGCTAAAAGCATATCTGAAAACACTTGGACATCCAGAAAATTCAAACAATGTCTACATAATTTATGTCCAGAAAAGAAGAAAATTATAAGAACACAAGAAAAATTAAATAAAAAACTTAGCAACAGTATCTTGTCTGTTGTTTTTAATGAAATTGTATATACAGGTTGTGATGGATAAATTGTCATCTAAATTATGCAAAAATGAAAATAATAGTGATATCTCATTTTAAAAGATATATTTACCAAAGTTACACAAAAATGTCTTCAAATACTATAGATTAAATTAATTCAACAAAATCACCTTTGCCTTCAACCACATCCTTCAGATGACTTCGGAATCTTTTGTATCTCTTCTGGATGGCCTCCTTGTTTAATTTGGTGAATGCTGCCAAAATCCTTGCCTTCAGTTCATCTTTGGTGTTACAAGGAGTTTTGATAGTCTCTCACTCAACTGCACTCCACACTTAATAATTAAAGAGTTTGCAGTCTGGGCAACTAGCCAGATATAATGGGTGATGTAATCTGCCAGCCATGACTGGGTTCTCCTGCTTGAGTGGCATGGTTCAGTCTTGTTTCCAGACATAAGGTCTTCCAGCAGTCACTCTCTTGACCTGGGGTAGCACTACCTCCTCAAGGCACTTAATGTAGGCATCCATGTCAAATTTGAAATACAGTTTTTTTTTTCTTATCAGAATGATCACAGTGAGATTTCTGAGTTGTCATGCCTTCAGAATCTCCATTAGACTCATCCAACTCTTTCCAAATCCTCTGCACTGTCCTCATATTGACACCCAAACACTCTGAAATTTTCATAATGGAGCTTCTGGTGTGAATGACAAACAGTACAGCATGCCATTTCCAAATTTCTGGCAGAGTGAATTGCAGCATGGTGCTCTTTTTCTCCCAGACAGTGCCCAACTGACCCTACTATGCTGTGCAGTCAACAAAATCAAAAACAAACAATGCACATGCATGAAATTAACCCATCACACCCTATTAATAACTGGAAAAACATTGATGAAACTATAATGTTTAAAAAAAACTTCCGACTATGCATTTTGCCATTTAGGCTTCATCAGATCAAAGGTGAAAAAATGAGTTGTATATTTTTGTGCATTTTTTTTTAAAATAATAAAATCTCATATTTTTCCCAAGCTGGCATTGCTTGCGACTAAAAAGAAGAAAGAAAATGAGTGACTTATAAAAAAGTTGTTTGACATTTCATGTTCTTAGCTTTAAGTGTCCGAGTTTATTTATTTTATAACTCTGTCAGGATCATATACCCAAATTTATAACACACACACACACACACACATATATATATATATATATATATATATATGTGATCACCATGAAAAGACAAAAATTATATTTATTGGCACTCATGATGATAAGTAAATAGTAAAACTGAAAAACGAGCTAGGTAACTGGTTTCGAACTTTGCTCAACAGAGCTAAATTGAGGTTAATAAATATAGAATTATCAATAAAAAGAGATGGACAATGTGTATGGGGACGAAGAAAAAAATACTTAGATGGAAATTAAGTCTAGTACAAAATCCTTCTGTTTGCACGGCAAGGGTCTTGAGGACAAAATATATATGGCCTCCAACACTTTGAAGTGGTAATTCGAGTGGGACTTGCTAAGAATGGCAAATGAGTCCACACTGAAATTAGCGGCACAATTAGGGTTATTTATTAGGTGATCTGCAATGGAAGACCCGTATGTGTTTGTCAGAATGTCAGATGAAGAATACTTAAGATTTCAGATTTTTGTTGGCACATGTTGTTTTATTCTGACATCTAGTCTTTGAGTCGTTCTACCCATGCAGTGTGAATCACGACTACAACTGAATGAATAAACCAAAGAACTAGTATGATGTTAACGAAGAACGTCTTTCTGCATTGATGGGAGGGCAGGTTTGGCAGAAGAAAAAATACATGAGTGTTACCAGCAAAGTAACAATGTCGAACTGCCAAAGAAGCCCACTTAGCATATCTATCACTGATGCTACCCCCCCCAACACACACACTAGGTTGAAACAAGAGTTTGCAACATTTTTCAACAAGTGGCATTTTAATCTCTGATTAAATTTCATACATGGCTGAAATTTATGATATACATTCTTATTTTGAAATCTGACATTTCAGTGCATATTTAAGAGATTCATTTTAAACATTGACCTGGTTTTTTTTTTTTAAAGGAAAAAGAAAATGCTCTATAAATAGCAAAAACAATATGCACCATTCATAGAGATGATGCTATAGCTAAAAGTACTGTTTCTAAGTGATTCACTAGATTCAGGAGTAGAAATTCTGATCTGGAAGACCAAGAATATCTTGGCAGGCCTGCAACTATTAATAATGGCCAAATCCTAATTTACAAAATTCAGGTCACATGACATGTGATGTTACAGACATGCTCCAGATGTAACTGTTGTAAGGAATCTGAAAACGGTTCGATATGTGAATTGCTCTGATATTTGAGTACCTCACAAAAAAAAAAAAAATTAATGCACATCATTTCTATCTGAAATTGCTTAAACGCAACAAAAATTAGCTGTTTCAAAAGACACAAGACACTTGTACTGGCCATGAGTGTAGTAGAAAATTTCAGCCAAGCTGTACCAATTTCTGCCTGTTTGCGAAGAGTTGTGAAGTCTGGAATTGTCTTAATGGAAGATCACACCTTTCAAATTGGTCAATTCTGGACACTTTTTGTCTAGCAGGTTGTAATTACATGACATTTTACCAGTAGCAAACCTGACCAGAACTGTCCCGCGGAAAATAGATTTAGGAAATTGTGTTCAAGATCTGGCTGAGACTTGTTGGTTGTCGCTTGTAAAAGGTGTGTATTCTCTTTTCCAATTTCCTATGAGTATGGTTGGCAACCAGTCTAGGAGAAAAATGACTGATTTCAAACCAAGCAGTAGTGCTTCCTTACAGACAACTAGCAGCATATTTTGTAGAGTTCCCTGGCTCCCATTGCATTCGAGGGTGTCTCCAGATTTCTTGACAATGTCTTGACTGTGTGGAGTAAAAGAGTGAATTTGATGATATGCAAAAATATTCCTTAACATGATGAGTCAGATGAGTTCATTGTCACCATTGATTACAAAAAATAAGCTGAAGTCAATTAGTTTCTTAAGATTTCTATTCCCCTAAATTTTTGCTTCCGTAATACAGAGGCACAATGGAGTACTTAATACCCTTGGGAAAGACATGAATCCTCTTCTTCTCTCCCAGCTATGGGTAAATAGCAGTACAGACCAGGTTCTATATCCTTGGATGGCAACTAGTCTACTGCAGAAAGAAACAGCAACCTACTGTGGGGAAAAATCTGCCTTATCAGTTATGTATCAAAAGATACATGATTGCCTAAGCATTTATCATGCATGGCACATTACTGACTGAAAAGAGATCATATATTGAAAATAAGTACAGGTGATCTATAATAATAATAATAATGACCTTTATGGGGAGCAAACAGCCTGCATGATGATAGAGAACAGGTTTTTGTGGATGCACAAAAGAAAGAGTAGAAAGACATGTATGTATTTTCTCACTGGAATTATTTAAATGATAAAAGATGGCTCTAACAGAATTATAAACTAACCAGCACTCATAATGTGAAATAATTGGCAATTGTTAAGGCTAACTGACAGTGAATTTAACAAAAAAAAAATTCTCAACAAGTAGAATTGGCAAAGGAAAGAAAGAACACAGAAAAAACAGCATGAGAACATATATGTTGGAGTAGTAGATAGTGGCTTGGATTGAGAGCTGAGTTTGAATTCCAGTCAAATCCATTACAGTCACTTATTTGCTAATAATCTTGGGAAAGGTATTCATCCTCTTCTTCTCCCTCCAGCTATGGTTAAATAGCAGGGCAGACTGGGTTCTATAGCCTTGGTGGCAACTGGTCTAGGAGAAGGACAACTCTGAATTCAAAACCTGTGGAGGATCGTTTGGGGTCCTTGTGGCACATGGTGCACCAGGTCTATGTATTTTAGAAATAAATTATATAAAAACACTAATATAATAGCATCATCTACATGCAAAAAAAGGCTAAAAATAATGAATGCCTTATTAATAAAAACAAAACCCAACACTTAATAATATTAACTTTGAACATGGACACAATATCTTGACTGTGTTTGGAAAAATGAAAAACATTTTATAAAACATACATACAACAAACTATTTCTTATTTAACAGTTAAAATATTTAATCCTTAAAAATGGCTAAATGTATAGCCAAAAACGCTCAGATGAAAAGGATATTCAGACAGTTTTATATAATTTATCATCCAAAAAGAAAAAAATTATTAGATTGCATGAGAAACTGTATAAAAAAATAAATAAAAGCACCTTGTCTGTCATATTCAACGAAAGAAGGATTGCTGCCTAAATACACAAATTTTACATATTTGTATATATATATATATATATATATATATATATATACTATTTGTATATTTATTACTATTTGTATGTATATATAATACAAAATTATAAATACATTACGGGTCATCATATAATGATTTCCACCATTTTAACTGGTACCCTGCCCTTTTCATCACCAAACTGATTTTTCTCCAATCATGAGGAATAATTACTCTCTTGACAAAACTCAATGCTTTGGCTATCTACTCGGACTCAAGTTCACTCTAGACTACAAGTTAAACTCATATATATGATCTATCACCAAAGATCATTTTACTGCTCTGAAAAGTACCTGACTCCTTCTGCCATGCTTTATCTTTACAAAAGTCAAGTCAGAAAAAACTGTGTATTGTTGCTATATCGTCCTGAGCTGCTTATTACTCAGCTTTAACAGAGTTCCAAATTATGCAATCATTTTGGGGATAACTTTCCACCCTACAACCATTTTCCCACAGATGTAACATTACAAGTTTATCACTATTCTTTTTCTACTTCCATGGCAAGTGTTCAAATGAAATTTACCATCAATGATCACACCTTCACAGCCAAGACCTACCTTGTTACATTCTCAGGATTGAATCACCCTCATTCCCTAGATATTCCTTTGGATATTCCATTCTGGGTAATCATTAGAGTCTCCTGGGAAGCATCCATATATGAGTTTGTTTCACAAGGTAACAGTTCCTTGTATTTATACATCCCAGAATACATCAATTGTAACCTCTTCATGTCTAGGGTCAAATGTTACTTATCCACTACATCCTTGTAATCTCCTCTTTTAAATTTTACCTCCTATGTTCATATCACACAGCTCATTCAGTAACACTCTACTTTGAGTGGCGCTTGGGTCTTGTACTTGGTGAACTTTAGCAAAAAAAAATGTCTGCCAATAAATTATTATAAAGATTAATATTTAGAGCAGTGGTTCTCAACCTTTTTTTTTTTTACTCATGGACCACTTTTACTCTTAAATTTTTTTTTGATGGGCTCCCATAACCATTTGATGAAAAAAAAAGCTTATTTTATTTTTTGCTAATAGATATGTTTAGAAATTGTATTATAGAAATAGTAAATGCTTTATTTTGAAGTAAAACTAATTTAATGAAAATAAACTTGTATTTAACAACTAAATTCTATGGAAGATTTATGTGCACTAGTAAAATAACACATAATACACCATTTTAAAATATGTGAGTAATTAACCCCAAATTGGTTACATTTTTGTGTCAACCCCAATAATGTTACATGGACCCTGGTTGAGAACATCAATCTATGTGTACCCACATATTCCTTTTGTAAGAATGGCATTCTACTCTAAAATCTTCTTTCCAAGAATTGCTACTTTGTGTGAGAGCTTTCCATGTGGAACACTTAATTTTAAGTCTAAGGGTAATTGTTATCTATCCACCATATTCTTGTAAACATCACTTTCTACTTTATCCTCTTATATTCATTAAGTCACCCTGGCTCTTTAGCCTTGTATTGGGTGAATTTTGGTGAAAAGAAAAAAATGAAAATTTGTGAATGAACTACTAATAAAGACTAAAGTTTACAGCATCAAACATCAGTCTGTGGGTACCTGCGTAAATGCTCCATCAGATGAGTTTTGAGAAATAGGGCTACCAACCTATCGAGCAAATAGATCAAAGGAGATCAATTTTTTAAAAAAATTTTTAAGTAGATAACCAACACATGAAGGGAGATTCGGTTTACTTTGACGCTATTGAAAATAAAGTAGAAAAGAAATGGTTTTGATTTGATTTCTCTAGATTTGCGAAAGATCAAGCCTACACACACAATGAATCATATTTAAATCAGTCTGATATCAAAGAATTCTTCTTCTTTCTTCTGTGAATCATGCACTTCAAACAATCAACATTCCATTTTGTGATTCACAACTCAAAATCAATATTGTATGAATCATGTATGCATATGGGACACACTACATTGTTCAGAGTGTCACTGTTTTATAAATAACAAAAGTACCTTGGTGACTTCTGTTGAAATTTCTGCCATATTCCCTGCCGGAAATATTGTCATAAGTGTTTCAAGTTGCCAATAATGTGTCAAGTAGGGGTTATATATATATATATATATATATATATATATATATATATATACTGAGAGAGGGGGAGAGAGAGAGAGAGGGAGAGGGAGAGTGGATCAATAAGCTTGTAGCATGAGATGTAGCTATTAGGAGAATTTCGATATGAAATGTTCATTGTATAATATTTGATCTATGTGATAAATATTCAACCATTAGTTACAAGGAAGTTTATATTGTGTATTGCTATAACTACAAAGGTTAAGAAATTGTGGAGAGCCATGATCACCCACATCTTGAACGAGAGGTCACATAGAAGAAAAAAAGGATTTGTTAAAACTAAATGTCTACTTAAAAATGACCCAGTGGGGTGGGGGATGTTGGTTGAAGTAATCCCGTGACATGACATAGGTACAGTATATAACACTATGAACACTAATGGGTGTGTCTCAGTACTCATAAATACATTGGACACTATTGTAAGTGGGGGTAATATACTGTCTAAGTAGTCCACCACTAGCAGTGTTTTAGATACTTCATGCCTCTGGTGAGTACTGTATTTTGTGGATGTTATAAAGATTACCATTTCATTTCCAACCTGCATTTTGGTTATTCCTCATTAAGTAACCCTTTCTCCGTTACAACAGACAAGAAGACTCTGAATTCAATACTGTATGTAGCCATGGCAAAGCACATTCTATGCAACTAAAAATGATCATTCACATTGACTCGATAATCCCAACTACAGTCAATATATATATATATATATATATATATTGTTACGAACTATATATAGATGAACCACGGGTTTAAAAAAAAAAAAAAACGTGGTTTCTTTTTCTCGGTCTTCACTCAGAAATGGATATGGCTTTCAAAATTAAACATTTATTTATAAATATATATATAACGAAACAAAAGGATTCATTTAACAAAGGGGAGGACATCAAAACCATACATACATATATGAAAATCATTTCTTGCAGTCGGGCTGGTATCTTCACAAAGTTTTGATTCTGATAAATCAGCATTTGGCCGCCGACAATGTTCCTAGATTCTTCTTCTTTTCGTTTCGTGGGTCCCCCATTTCATACAGGCATTTGGTTGGGTTGATCAAATAACCCTTTCAATCACTGGTCGATAGACTTCGTGGTCTTCCTCATCTCAGTGGGCGGTCTGACGATTTTTTTTTGCCCAGCGATGTTCAACTGCCGCTGGTCAGAGGGAAACTGAAAATCCTTCTTTGGTTTTCGCTGTCCCCAAGACAGTCACGTGGGTTCCCTTCGTCCTTGACCGCAGTGCGCAGGAGAATAGGGGCGCAAATCACTGTTTGTGTGATGGCCAAAAGTTCAACGCATTCGTCCCGATCACGTGAATCGCAGCACCCTGATGGTGTCTGGGTTTACTCATGGTCAAACGCGAAATCTTAGAACCATTCACATTGTTCACGGGCCCTTGTCTGGCGGGTGGAAGAGAGGATAAGAGAAAAAATTTGTGAAGAGAAGAGGGGGTATGGCTGATCATAGAATATATTCGCCATGAAATATATTAAATTTCTGTTTTTTATCTATTTATTTATCTTTCTTTTTATATATATTTTCTCTTTATTTAAGATTTTATTTATATATATTAATGAAATCGTATATATATATATATTATTTATTTAAGGATATTACACCAAAAACATGTCAAAATCACTACACAATTGAAGTTGTGTTTTGATGCATATCAATGAATCTGACCCTAGTTTCCTATTGCTCAGAAAAACTTTCTCCAGACTGCCACCAATATCCACCTTCAAATATCAAAAGACTCATTCTACTTTAAAGCAAATAGATAAAAATATATATTATCCCTTTCACTACAGTTCATTTTAAGTCTTATGAAACTGATAAAATAATTACCAAGAACCATTCTGGCATAATAATACCACAAATCCATCAATAAATTTATCTTTTGTTACATGGAAGTTATTATACAATCTCAGAGACAAAGATTTTGTGGAGACAGCAGAGCAGCCCCAATGAGTATTAAGTTAACATTTATAGTTTCAACAAACAGCACCTTCCTGTGGAACAAAATCAGCAGTTCCATTCAAAGTTCTCTGAAGATTAACAAAGATTGGAAGCTTCAGTGCTTGAAATGATGTGATGAAGAAAGCCAAGATGAAGATGGCCGCCTGAAAGAATTATTATATAATAATTTAGATGTGAATCCCTTTAGAATGATTCTTGGAGAGAAGATTCCTTTGTCTAAGTATCACACCCTGCTCTTCTTGTTTGGACTTTTAATCGGCTGGAATATTGATTCCTGATGACAGCGTTGAAAGTGATGACATTGTTCATAAAATGGTGAAAATGATATTGGATTGGAATCTGCTAATGGTGAGAGTGAATGATTTGAGGAATGTTATTGATTAGTTTGATAGGCTTCATTTTGATTTGATCGAAAATAGAATAGATCAAGGAAAGAAAATGATCGGAGATGGAAGAAAAAGTTAATTAAATAAGATAAGGTGAGCAGTAATACCGTCTAAAAAAATCTGTTAATGTTCACTTGTATTTTTCAATCTGAAATTTCCAAAAAACAAACTTAATCCCCTAAATAATATTGAATTAAAAAAAAAATTAAAAAAAGAATTTGGGGGTAATTATAGTTTTAATTAAAATTGATTCTGAAAAATATAAGGCAAAAAGATGTATGGGAAAAAATATTCAAAAAATTTTAAAGGGAATGAAAATGTGAAGATGGAAAGAAACTATTCCTCTATAAATAGGGATTATAAAAAAAAAAAAATTAAACAGCGGAAAATTTAAAAAACAAAAAAATTTCTCAGGAATAGCAGAAAACAATATGAAAAAGCTGGTGTATCTTTTCGCATTTGGTAAATGTTAGCAAAATGGAAAAACACAAGCAATCGCAAGATTAAATTTGTATGAAGAAAAAAAAATAAATTTAATATTAACTGGCATTTAACGTTGGTAATTTGTGTGAGAACTGGCATTTTCATTTTAGTTTTTAATTAAATTTCAGCTAAGGTGTTTGTTAATTTTACTCAGGTGTCTTAAACTTATGGCAAATGCACGTGCACTGACTAGTGACTAAGATTACAAAACCCCTTCTGATTGCAAAGTGAAATCAGTGAACAGCTAATTAATGATTTAATTCATTCGCAATAAAACGAACCAAAGCACTAATTTTGGACTGCCTTCAGGATCCTAAATAAAAGCTGAAAATACAATATATGAGATCATTCAGAAAATAATTCAGTCATGTAATATTTTCTAAAAAAATTATCCTACCTAGGGAAATGGTATATTAGTTCTTATTATTGTACTCCCCATGAAACCTTACACATTTATCCCAATGTGTCTCCTGCATTTCCAAACACTGCAAAGCTCTTTTTGAGATAATCCTCACTAATTTTATCACATCCTTCTTAATCTTTAATCTTACTAACTATATCTTTCTATAAAAATGATGCAGAATGAAAACAAAATAAAAACAGACTAAAATTTTATGAATGATTTATTAACATAGGAATAAAATACTAAATGTTTGGCTGTGGAAAAGGTACACTCTTTGCTAACTGCAGAGTCCAAGTGTCTGTTTTTTGAAACAAGAAATGTTCTACTTTGATGACCAGCTGTAGAGGAAGACTTTTAAGAAAAAGGAAAAGATAATTTATTTTTGAAAGCATGGTCTTGCGTCGAGAATTCTGTGGATAGAGTAAGCAACGAGAAAGTCTTAAAGAAAATGTTAACAAAAATGAGAAATATCTGAAATTCTTTGGATATCTGAGAAAGGAGAGCTTGAAAAACTTAACCCCCACGGTATATATTGAAGGCAAGAGACATAGGGGAAGGTAGTAAGCCACCTATGTGATGAGCTTGGGTGAATGGATGCAAATGAAGAAAGTTTGCTAAGGACCCCAAGGATAGGAAATTCTAGAGAGCCATCATTGGCCATGTCCTGAAGCACATAGAAGCAACATCTACTGACCAAGTGCTGTTGCAATGAGATTATTCTCTATCAGCTTTGAGAAAAGGCAAAAGTGTCAGGGAGCAAAATTAGGGCATTGCCAAAAACCATATATGAAATGTCTTTGTAAATAATAGGCACAATGTCACCACACTGATAACTGAGCAACCACATCAGTTCTCAATTGTTGTAAGATCTCCATAGCTTCTTTACTAAGTTAAAATAAGGCTGTATATATTGTTCACTTGATATTTAAAAGACTGTATACTATTCATATAGATAAAACATCTCCATACATCCATCTATCGAAAACATAATGGCAAAGTGAACTTAGAGAATGCTTAGTGCAGTGGAAACTGATTGAGTCAAATATTTCCTTTAATACACTCTTAAACTCTGAGTAGTTCAGTGATAGACAAGCTCTATCTAATAAGAATCTCTTGGTTTTATTGCTTAGTCTACAACTAACATGATGCAAACTTGTACAATACATACAATTTTAGAAAATGGCTTTTGCTGACTGTGGTCAAGACTGTAGAGTAATTGGCTAAATGGTTAAATGTAGTTGGTAGAAATGCTAAACAAACAAAATTGGTTGCAACAAACAATTACAAGAAAAAGAACTGTGTGAAAATGATATTAAGCAAGTGAACAATATATGCAAAACAAAGCAACGTTATTAAGGCAAAAGTTTCACAAAGTAAGAATTGTGTTAACACGCACAAGAGTATACAGACAAGTGATCGCAGCATTCTGGCTTCAAGACAAGAAAGAACGGATTTAAGTCTGATAAGACTGAGAAGTGGCTTATCTTATTTGTTAGAATGAAATTCCAGCATGCATCTCTGGTGTTTTGTCATATAAATTTAGGGAGGGGGATATTTTTGCAGTGATTACCACCACTGGATTGGAACCAAATCTGAAATTTGCTTTCTGTAATATATTTATAGATACAGTATTTCTTCAATTATCTTTGACACCTTTACACAAATATTTGGATAATTCAAAATTGCAGATAATGTAATAAATAAATTGTTGAAAAAGAATGATAAGAATAATCATTTTCTGAATGAAATTAATATGATCAAATAATATTTTCAAACACTTTGTTCAAGGTTTTTTTTCTAGTTTAATTTTTATGAAAAAAAAAAGACCCAATTTTTGTTTATGCACATCTGAGTGCTGGGCAAGCCATACTCTCTGGTATGACGATATTCAGTCACCCCCCACCACGAGGGTGTCATGTGGCACAAGGCCTTTTTAATGTGGGCATTCCAAGCCCGTGGGCTCGGCCAAAAATTATGCCCATTGAACCCGTATAAACGGATTCAGGGTCGGTTCACCTCCCCGAAAGAGACTCTGCCCTTCGGCGTAGCCTCCTTCAGGTTCCTCCTGTCCGTAGGAAGAGAGTTCAACCAAACAGTCGCTCAGAAAGTACTGACTCTCTGGTATGACTGAGCTGTGATAATTCAAATGTATCTTCTTTGTAAGAGAAGAAAAGAAAACGAGAATTAATTGGTTGTATCAAATACTGTGTATGGTTTTCTAAATTCTCAAAATGCTTCACTGAGATGAAATATTAGAATGGGTTTAGTTTAGGTATTTGAAAAATGTTTGGACGTTTTTCAGTTTTCTCTTGAGAATAATTCAAGTTCAGAAAATTGATGTATGGATAATCAAAGAAGTACTGTAACAATTGTGAGGATAAGAAAGATGATAGACTATTTATATTATTTGGACTATTGTCCTCATCTTTGTCGCCATATTTATTACAATGTTTTGGCCATTGTAATTATGATGATAAACCAAACTAATATGAGACTATTTATATTATTTGGACTATTGTCCTCATCTTTGTCGCCATATTTATTACAATGTTTTGGCCATTGTAATTATGATGATAAACCAAACTAATATGAGACTATTTATATTATTTGGATTATTTTGGACTATTGTCCTGATAAACATCTTTTATCGTCCATATTTCGCCATATTTATTACAATGTTTTGGCCATTGTAATTATGATGATAAACCAAACTAATATGAGACTATTTATATTATTTGGACTATTGTCCTCATCTTTGTCGCCATATTTATTACAATGTTTTGGCCATTGTAATTATGATGATAAACCAAACTAATATGAGACTATTTATATTATTTGGACTATTGTCCTCATCTTTGTCGCCATATTTATTACAATGTTTGGGTAATTATGATGATAAACTGTTCTATTTATATTATTTGGACTTCTTTGTCGCCATATTTATTAAATGTTTTGGCCATGGATGTCATTTATATTTATCTCCAAACTAATATGAGACTATTTATATTATTTGGACCCTCATCTTTGTCGCCATATTTCTGTTTTGGCCATTGTAACATAACCAAACCAATTAACTATTTCCTCATCTTTGTCGCCATATTTATTATTTTTTGGTTATCAAGTCCATATTTTATTAAAATGTTTTGGCATTGTATATGATTACAAACATAAATTATAATATTTATATTTTGGAAATTTTCCTCATCTTGTCGCATATTTATTACTAATGTTTTTATATTATTTGCCAGGTATTAAACTGCAAATTAACCTAAATTATTGGACAAACCCATTGTAATTATGATGATAAACCAAACTAATATGAGACTATTTATATTATTTGGACCCTTGTCCCATCATGTATATTTATTACAATATTGCCAAACTTCTACTATTTAATTATTTGGACTTGTGTCCTCATTTGTCGCCAAACAATGTTTTGGCCTTTTATTGTAATTTTGAGAATCCAAACTCCCTCTCAACAATATTACTATATGATAGTATTTATCTTAAAATAGTTTATCATTTTTTGGCCATTGTATCTGTCTAATTATGATGATAAACAAACATCGCATTATTTGACTATTGTCCTCATCTTTGGATTTACAAAAATTATGATTTAATTTTTTAACTAATTAATTCAATTTTTATTATTTGGACTTCTGGTCCCTCATCTTTGTCGCATATTTCTGTGCTTTGGCCATTGAATACATATTTTTAGATAATATTATTTGGACTATTATTGTCCCTCATCTTTGTCGCCATATTTATTACAATGTTTTGGCCATATATAAACCAAACTAATATGAGACTATACACACAACACACACACACACATTTGGACTATTGTCCTATCTTTGTCGCCATATTTTTTGGCCATTGTAATATTTTAAACTGTGTGTAAACCAAATATGAGACTATTTATATTATTTCACATTGTCCTCATCTTTGTCGCCATTTTATTACAATTTTTGGCCATTGTAATTATGATGATAAATTAAAACTAATATAAACTTTTATATTATTTGGACTTTACCTCATCTTTGTTAATATATTACAATGTTTTGGCCATTGTAATTATGATGAAAACCAAACTAAATGAGACTATTTATATTATTTAGACAAAACATCTTTGTCGGACATTTATTAGAAAAATTTTGGACTGCCATTTTAATAATTCTGCCACCATTGGATTTGACAAGATTTATTACAAAATTAAAAATATTTGATAAACCAAACTAATATGCAAACTAATTCCATATTTTTATTACTTTTTGGCCATATCTTCATATTTATTACACATGACAGCCATATTTTTTTCAGTTCTTAAAACAGATTTATGTTATCAAATTTGTCCCATATTTTTGGCCATATTCTAATATTTTTTGTCCCCAAGCCAAACAATGTTTTGGCCTCTTTCTGTTTTGAGATTTGATCTGTTATTTTCATTGTCCTCATTATTTACATATTTATTAGTGTTTTAAAGCATTGAATTTGATGATAAAAAACTAATTTGTTTAATTATTTCAATCTCTAGTCTGGGTAGTACTGATATCAACACAATGTTTTTGCAGTGTAATTATGATGCAAACCAAACTAATGAGACTATTTATATTAATAAGAAAATTGTGGGAACAAGTTGACATAATGTAATTGTTTTACATGAAAATTAGATCAAAACAAATATGCTGGCATATTATTTGACTAAAAGCTATTTATTACAATGTTTTTGGCCAATGTAAGACATGAAAACAAATATGAGACTATTTATATTATTATGTGGGATTTTAGAATCAACTTTTATTTCTGAATTCAGGTATTTAAACAGTGTTTAAATCAATCAAAATAAGAACTCTGAACATTTCTACATTTCTACCATTGATGATATAAACCAATTCATGTGACTATTTATATTATTTTTGGAACCAAACTAAAGGTCCAGATGCTAAGAAAGCTTTGAATGCAGTTTGAATTGCAAATGTTTTGTATTGTAATTTTTGATAAACCAAACTAAAATATGAGACTGTTTATAGATGTCAAGATGTTAAAACATTGTTGATCATATTTATTACAATGTTTTGGCCATTGTAATATGGTGGGTGTTAATATGAGACTATTTATATTATTTGTGTCTGACAACATGTGTCCGAACATTGTCATGATGCAGAATTGAAAACCAAACAATTGATTAAACATTATTTGGACTATACATTTCTTTAACTGAATTCACATGTAAAAATGTAAATTTATTACAATGTTTTTGGCCAAACACAAACTAATATGAGACTATTTATATTATTTGACTATTGTCCTTTCTTTGTCGCCATATTTATTACAATGTCATTGGCCATTGTAATTATGATGATAAACCAAACTCATTTTTTATATTCGTTCATTTATTATGTGTATGTATATATAATGTTTTGGCCATTTGGTTTCAAACTAATATGAGACTATTTATATTATTTGGACTATTGATCTTTGTCAACATATATTTATTACAATTTTTGATTCAGTGATAAACCAAACTAATATGAGACTATTTTTATTTGGACTATAATCTTAATATTTATTACAATGTGGCACATTAAGAACCACTAGTGATTTATTTTGGGCTGCATAAAAATATATGAGACTATTTATATTATTTGGACTATTGTCCTCATCTTTGTCGCCATATTTATTACAATGTTTTGGCCATTGTAATTATGATGATGAACCAAACTCACTATTTATATTATTTGGACTATTGTCCTCATCTTTGTCTTTTTCAATGTTTTGGATTGTAATTATGATGATAAACTCAAACTTCTTGAAGGCGATTCAGACAATCATTTATATTGAAAACTGCTGTCCACTATTTTTGGCCACACATTGATCTCCATTCTATCTCAAACCAAACTAATATGAGACTAAATGTTCCCCATCTTTGTCGCCATATTTATTACAATGTTTTGGCCATTGTTATTAGGATATTGACAGCTGACAATATATATATATACATATATATATATATATATATATATATATATATATATATATATATATATTTGTCGCCATGAAAAAATATATACAGAAAAAAACAAAACAAAAATCATTATATACAATTATGCAGTTTTAATGTTAATATGTCAATGTCGGACGTTTCGGTCTAATAAACCATCTTCAGGACATATTCATAAATTATAACATTATCAATACAACATGACAAAGACGATGTACATAAGAACAAGACTAAACCAAACAAATAACTGAAATTTTATAAGATCAGCGCTCCATTTAAAACATGGTCACATTGTCGATCGTTGTCATATATTTATTACAATGACGCTGTGAAAACTATATTCCTAAAATTTTTGAATGAAAAATGAAAAGAATTCTATTTTGAACTAAAATTTATATGTACGCTTGTCGAGCATTAATCTCGCTAGAAAAGGGGTAATATTAAAGAAGCCAGGTCTAGTATTCATATATATATATATATATATATATATATATATATATATATATATATATATATATATATATATATATATATGAGAGAGAGTCATTCATTTTCCAACCACTGTAAGGCTGCCTCTCTCTGGCTCTTCTATAAATACATTCATGGTAAATGCTTGAATGAGCTATGGTACCTAAAGCTTTTGAATTTAATAAAAGACTGTTATGAAGATCATGACAATTTACAATTGAATTGGCTAGATGTAACCATAAATTCTATGTTAACAATTTCTTCTTTGGCACTTCTGACTTGTGGAACTATCTTCCAGCTTCATGCTTTCCAGCCAACTTTAATCTGCAAAAATTTAAATGCAATATCAATTGCTATCTACTGTCTTCCTGATTACTCTGTTCTCTTTCTGTTCATCATTATTGTTTCTGTCCCTAATTCTTCCACACCCTGTAACCCCTTGTGTTTTAGTTGTATTATGGCTTTGCTTAGGGTGATTTCAATTTATAGGAAAATATAGAGTGAGAGTGAGCTCCCTCCCATTTAAATCCATTGCATACATAAACAAGCTGAAAGAAGTTAAAGAGAAAGAGAACAAAAATAAATCCATGTTCTTTTACAGCTATTGATAATTAACTAACGAGATTTTATGCTAATTATGTCCTCTCATAGTCACTTGTCTCTCTCTGTCTTTCTCATCTCTGTCTCTCTCTGTCTTTCTCATCTCTGTCTCTCTCTGTCTTTCTCATCTTTGTTGTTTACAGTAGTTGCCTTTTCATTATCCAGAAAAAAACTGACAATCCTAAAAATATCTGAAAATTTATGAGCAACACCATTGACTGAGATAATATTCTGGAAATGAATATCTGCCAGACTTCCTCTACTCTAACTGAGACGAACATTTAGAAGCTTTATCTACATCTCTTCCCAAATCTGGACAGATCGAGACCCATTCCATCCTTTTGCAAGTGGTCATGGATGTCCCCATTCATAATTAGATACTGTTCTCTGATCAACCCAAGGCTTACAGCCACATCATGCTGAAACACTGGTTTCAGTACAATCAACAAAATTAAGCAACATCGAACCTGGTCAGTACCTCAATGGGTGACCACTTTGGAATACCAGGTGTTGTAAGCTTGCATATGTGGGTAGTATAATGGATAATGCCTCAGAATTGGAAATCTGAGAATGGAGTCTTAATTCCAGTTGGGGTTGTTATAGTCACTTACACACACTTGAGGGGAAAAAATAATAATCCACCTGATGTAATGGAATAACCTGCCACCCCTCCCATGAGTGGTGACACTATAGGTGGTAACCACCTATAAGTATCCGTTAGGACAGTGTACAGCAGAATCAAGCTGGGATCTTTCCCAGCTGTGCTAGTTGAATTCACTGCCTTTGGGCAGAGAGGAACCCGGACAAGGATATGCCAAAGGGCAGAGTTTCGTCCGGGGAGGTAGACAGACCCGATCCTGTTTATGCTGGGTCTACGAGGATTTTTTGGCAGGCCCTCCCCCACTTTAAATTCGACCTTGTGCCACATGTGACTGCATGGGGCAGTTACTAAATGGCATCAAGCCAGGATCTGCGAGACTAGCGGTCTTCCAATAGCAGCACGCACACAACTGTACTGACTTGTGATGACCATGCACATAACTATTACTTCCTTGCTTGTTGTACTGGTTTCTACAATAAACCTGTTACTATTTATCCTCCGTGTTTGTCCATTCCATATTCCTATTAGCACGGAATATAATACCACCTCTTCCCCACCAGCTATGGGTTAATTAGTAAGATTTCTATTATTAAATCATTATCTCTTCCAAAAAGATTCTTACAATCTGAAAGTATTTTCTGACTTTAAATAACATGCAAAGCTATAGAATACAAACCAACTACAAAAAAAAAAAAAAAACAATTCTCCAGCTGACATCCTTCTTCTCTTTCCCCTCCTGGGTATGATGATAAATTACATCTGCATCCAGGGTAAGACGATAAATTACATCCAACAGCAAGGTCTCTGATCAGAAGGTTTTGAAGAGCATGGAACCACCTCTTAATTGCTGGTCTTCCCATGTCCACCCTGACTCAAGGTGGTAGCACCTGTTAGGGTCCCAGCTATGGGCAAATAGTTAACCCCAAAACTGATGTAAAAAGCATTATAAAAGTGTAAAAAGAGGTTTTAATACTAGAAATACTTTGTAAAAAATTGTTACTAGAAATAAATTTTGTGAAAATTATACTGTCAGAGTGTGTAGATTTTGATCTAGTGGGAACAAAATATTACCAAGTGAATAATTTAAAAAAAAACTTTTCACAAAAATAAAACCATCCAAGATTGTAAATTTCCAAAAAGAAGTTGGATTGTATTCAAAAATATGAGTAATTGAAAAATGGTTCAAATATATATATATACATACACGCCTTTTTTTACCAAACTATTGTTATGAATGTATTTCAAAAATTTTGTTGGCATTAAATGACCCACTGAGGTTTTGATATGCCATAAAACAAAACAAAACAACCAACCAACTTCTCTTTCTCTTCCGAATATCCTCTCTCTCTCTCTCTCTCTCTCTCTCTCTCTCTCTCTTTTTCAGTGGTCACCAGTACATGGATGTCTCCAACCATACTTAAATACTGTTCTCTGATGGACCCAGTTCTATACTTACAATGGCACAATTGACACCCCCACCTTATTGAATGAACATTTTGTTGAAAGGTTAGATTTAGTATGTATAATATTTTTCAAACACATTCCAAGTGACTCAGCCAGTGGTAGTAATTACTACTAAAGTTTGCATTGTTTCTCTTTTAGAGATGTTATCATATTGCCACTGACAGTGACCAAGAAGATCTACAATGTAATCCAAAACAACTGTCTGTTAGATTTAGCTTGAATTTCGTAATTAGTTCTTGGAATTCCAGATGTTTATTAATAAGCATTTCCATTTGTTCCATCAATTGATTATTGATTTCATTCATCCAAATACTGGAGCTGAATCAATTTAGATATCATGCAATCCTTACCTTGAAGCCAAATTGATACCCTTTAAAACAGTATTCAGTCTGAGTATATTAATCTATCTTCTATCTAAATAAATAAATGGCAAATTTTGTCTGTCTGTCTGAAACACATCTAATTCAGGCCACACTTGCTCTATACAAACATAGTATACCTTTTTGGAATCAGGATGATCCCAGGATTGAAACTCTGTCCTTCATCTGGTGATTGAAGATTCAGTATTAGGATTTATGTTTGGATGAGGAGGGAACAGGTAAAAATTAAAATTTTAAAATAACTGAAAAAAAATTAGGGGTTTTAAAAGTTTTTAATTAATACTGAGTTCAAAGTAACACAAAAAATTTGTGAATTAAAAAATTTATTACTTCAAAATGTCAAGGAATCAGAATTAAAATGGGAGGTTTTGTGACATGAGGTTTTGAAGTTCTGCTGAGTTCACAATTTGAAGACTTCAACTCAAAGCGCCATAGAGGTTATGATCTGAAGAACTCAAATTTCAGTCTGAATTGAAATTTCAGTCCAAATCAGAGCTGAAATAATATTTTGAAGTTCCACAGAGTGAATTGAAGAATTCAAAGTTATTTCTTCAAAATTATCATTGCAGTTTTCTTAGCTGGGCTTGAAGTATGTTTATTTTGGGGCTGGAGGCCCAATTAACCCTCCACAGAAGTTAGCTTAAGAGTCTACATGAAGCATGGCTCTTAAACTAGTATTATAATATATTAATAATTAATATTATTATAATATATCATTATACTGGTCTCAACCCAGAAGTAATCTTTTGAGGAAGTTGAAACCTCATTCACCATTGCTCTGGGTGGCCTTATCTCATATTATGCTGTCAACCACCTTTGAGCCAATCCTTACAAGACCCAAATTAGTACCTTCTAACAACAGAACAGGGAATTTACTACCAGATAAACACTAACTGTCATGAAAAATGATTAGAGTACATTTTCAAGCCTATCTACCTTGGAGTCATCCTAGGCCAGTCCTTTATATATACTGCAAAGGCTAAAATCAAGATCAGATTAAGAAGCAACATGACAAAGAAGCTGGTTAACACCAAGTGAGGTACCCATGCCGGTACAATCTACACCACAGCCCTAGACTTTTGATACTCCAGAATATACCTCACCAGAAAATTGAACCTGCTTTAAACACCTCTTGCAGATTGATAAACTGTGCCTCAAGCCAACCAAAATGGATGACCTCTACTTGCTTATTGGCATTGTATCAATAGTCCATTCACAACTTGAAGTTGAAGCAGAAAACTGACCCTCCTCATCCACTTTATGGCTGTGAACCAATGATAAAGGTGCTCTACATTCAGTTGAGAAACGCTAAACAACAGATCAACATAAACAACATGTCAGTGCCAGTCCTTTGGGTGCAGCCACCTTAATAACAGAGAATACAGTCTCTCTTTCTCTCTTAGCCCTACAGAATGCCTCTCCTCTTGCTACATTGATACCTGGCCCTTGTGGTCCTTCCTGGATCACTTCCGAACAGTTATTCGTTAATGTAGAGCCAACCTTCAGAAATAGGGATATGCCACTGATGATCCCATCTGTCAATACTGGCAATTACAAACTATGGAGAGTCTTCATGAAGATTTATGCACACTTAACGACTTTGATGCCATAAAACCCCAGGAAAATCTCTGTACAACAATAGATGGGTGTAGTATAGCAACTCAGTAATTGCTTTACTGTTGAATTAGATGTTAGCATCAATTTGATGCAAACAGTCACTGAATGATTGTCTGGTGACACCTGTCATTCATGTCTTCCCTTACTTGGTAAGGAATCATTTCTAAGGTCTTTGATATGCAGATGATACAGTGTTGATAGCAGACACAGAAAAGAAACTACAAGAACTCCTACAGATGTTACTGAAGGAAAGGGAGAAGAAAGGACTAATTATCACTATTTACATTATTTGGAATATTGTCCTCATCTTTATAGCCATATTTATTACAATGTTTCAGCCGTTGTATGCTCCGGCCTTCTTCAGGTGGTTGGAATGTCGAACTGAACCCTTTATTTCGCTCACTGGCGTAGACTGTTCTAGTTCCACATGCCATGTTTTAATAGATGTCAGTTATCAGTTATCTCCTGTTAATTCCCCTCTGCAAGTTCTCCACTGCCTTAGCTGGATATTGAACTCACAGTCTTTGGGTCCTGTCACTGGATCTAACACCTTTATCCACTGTGCCATGTGTCCTTGAGGACTAAACATCAGTTTGCAAGAAGACAGTTGTTATCAGCAAGAACAGCTCAACATGCTAATTACAAATTAGAGATAACAAAATCAAACAAGTACAACAATTTAAATATATGGGAAGTGTTTTAACAGAGAACAGGTACCGCAATACTGAAATCCAAAGGTTCATTGAGATAGTGAAAGATGCCTTCCAAAAGCTAAGCATGGTATTAAGAAAGAAAAATGTCATTAGAAAAAAGAATAATACTGAACTCTTATGCAATATCAGTACTCCTATATGGCAGTGAATGCTGGATAATCTTCTTCAAGACCTGAAGCAACAGAAATGTGGTTTTACAGAGGATGTTGAGGATGCCATGGACCAAATATGTGAGCCATAACAAAGTTTTAGAGAAAATGGAAATGAAAGGAAACTTATTCTTAACATCAGAAAGGGAGAGTTTATATTTCTAAACTCCATCAATATTGAAAATAACGATATCTGTTACTGGACTTGAGAAATCTCTTTTCCTGAAAACTTATCTAAAACATTTTATAAATTTCAACCAAAAGTAGCACTGGCTGCTCGGTCAATGAATGCGAAATGTTTCCTTATAAGGAAACAGCTAATATTACCATTTTCATCATTCGCGACACACTAGTTTCTACCTCTCTACTTGCGTCTTGGGTATGACAATAAGCTACATCCACATCCTGGGTATGACGATAAACTACGTTCAACAACAAGGCCTCTGATAATATGTTTTTGAAAAAATAATATTGCCAGCTATAGGTTTTTGAAAAAATAATGTTGCCAGCTGTACGTTTTCAAAAAAAATAATATTACCAGCCATACATTTTTGAGGAAAAAATATTAACAGAAATAGATTTTTGACAAAACAAAAATATTACCTGGAAAAAAAAAAGTTGTCAGCATTAAATGACCCATTGAGGTTGATATGCCATAAAACAAACCAAACCAAACATCTTTACTTCTTTCTTAAATTCAACTTTTGCACTTCTATGGAATTCTCAGAAGAGTCATGTTTATTCCTTGGCAACCCAGGCTACTTCTTTGGTGAATCTGAGCAATCTAGGCCAAACTTCTGTTGGCAGATACGTCCACTTTTTCCCCCTCTTCACTTCACCATTTCCAGCTTACTCTAGTCCATAAATACCTCTTTCCGTTCTGTCTCTGGCTGTTTTGCATCTCAGCAACCTCACCCATTTCCAAATAAAAGACTCGTGCACACTGCCTTTAGAGAAAAGGGTAGAAATGTCACCACATCCTGTATCTTCAATACTAATTTCACTTTCTTTCGCTACATGACTATGTCTCCTTTGACACTAAATGGCTTCATTGTCTCACAACTAATCCTCAGGTCCAGCAGGTTAGCACTTAGAAACAGAAGTAGCTTGTTAATTAAGGGGGAAAAAAACGGTCCAGTAACCGTGTGCATGTCAAATAGTACATTCAAATAGTAAACAAAAGACAAAATGAAAATAAATAATCCAACCCGGGTTTGACAATATGAAAATGTCACTCATTTCAAGTGACCAAGAGAAAAGGAAACAATTTTGTTACAGAGATAAAACACTCTACATTCTAACAGAAATTGAGCCGTGTTCCTCTTAGCACCAGTTCACTTTTATGTTGTTACTCCCACATAATCTTCCACCATTCTGATCAAATGCTATATTTGCTAATCATTGTCACTAACCATTTCTTGTTTGCTTTAAAGAATCTTCTTTTTATTTTTTTATTCTTTCCTCTGTTTTCATATCTGGACATTTCATTTTATATTCATTACAATCTTTTTTCATGGTTTCTTCTTTTTTTTTAATTGCCAGCCATTTAATTCTGTATTCATTCTCAATTTTTTTTTTTTTCATTCCTTCGTCTATTTTTATCATCTATCTATTTCATTGTTTATTCATTCATTTCTTTTTTTGTCTTCTTTAATGTCTCACTCATTCATTCATTTTCATTCAAACTATATTTCTTTTTTTTCATTCCTGCCTCTGCTTTCACATCTGGCTATTTCATTTCTTATTCATTCAAACTTTCTTTTTCATTCTTTCCTTTAATTTCATTTTGATTTAATTCTTTATTTTATTCCTTTAGTCTGTATTTCTTTTTTTAACTTCTTGCCTCTGCTTTTACATTTAGTCATTTCATTTTTTTTATTCATTCAATCTTTCTTTTTCATTTCTTCTAATGTTTTCACTTTTAGACATTTCTTTCTTGATTCAATTTGTTAAAAATTTACACCCACCTCTGTTCTTTCACCTTCAGCCATCTTCTTTATTCATTTTTTTTAGTTTTTCTATTTCTTTTCCTTGTTTCTTTCCCAACCATTTTTGTCTCTTTTTTATCATTTCACCTCCAAGCAAGGCAATATTGATACAAGGACACAAAGGGTTACTGGGAGTTAAAGAGAACGAGAAGATGTCAGTGAGGAAAAGGACAATAAAAGAACGGTTAACAGAAAGACAGAAGATGGTAATTGGCACTGCATTTAAATTTTTTTATTTTATTTCAGTCTTTTTCATTTTGTTCTACAGAAGGATGCTAAGGATACCATGAATCAAACATGTAAGCAACAACAATTTTAGAGAAAATACAAACAGAAAGAAAACTTATACTCAACATCAGGAAGAGGTAGTTGAAATTTCTTGGGCACATAATAAGGAAAGAGGGGTTGGAAAATTTGATACTCACAAGAAGGCAAGAAGGACAGAAGAAAGCAATGAATAACCTCCCTAGTGAGTTTGAGTAAATGGATGATGGAACAAGGTTTAGGAGAAAGTGCAAATAGATAAAATGTATTAAGAGTGACAAAAGACAGGAAATTGTGGAGAGCCATGATCTTCTATGTCTTGAAATGACACAGCACATAAAACAAAAAATATTTTCTCAGGCTTTTTCTTACTTTTTCATTAATTATTTTTTATTACCTCTATCCTTTTTATTTTCAGCCATTTTTCACTTCTTTCTTTCTTCCTTCTTTCTGACATGTCCTACTTTATTTCTTTCTTTCTTTCTTTTACTTTCTATTTTCGTTTTTGACTCAATCTTTCTTTTCATCTTTTCTATGTTTTTAATTTATCAATTCATTTACTTTCATTCTTAGTACATTTCTATTTTTGCTATGGCTTTCATCAAAGAATCTCTACATTTTATGATATTTCTCTTTCTTGACACTTTTCCCATTCCCTTGGATTATATATCTTCTTTTCACTTTTGCATTCATCACACATTACAACCTTTATAATATTCCTACTTGTAAAATGTTTCCTTTCTTTTATTCTTCCTGTAACCATATTCTATGCTTCTTTTCATTTTTATATTTCTCTTTCATTTTTCTTCCCTTGTATTTCCCATATCTTTTCATTTTCTAATCCCAGATTCTGTCCGGCTCAGAACTTTAACAATCTTTTACCATTGAGAAATTAATTAGAAAATATAATTTAATTACATGAACACTTAATGAGCTGGAGAGTAAACACTTTTCTATTCTTTATAGTTTAGTTAGTTGGGTATTGCAATCAATAACATGGCTTGTCTGTCTGTCCAGCATATCTTGATTTCTTTCAGTTTGTTTTCTTTCTTTTTGACATTGTTGAAATATCCAAGGATAAATAAAAGCCAGTAGATAAGCTTATCTCAGTTTTTTGAGATTATTGCTACAAATTTAACTTCCGCATAAAATTAGGTATGTTGCTAGGAATTTTGGTTCACTGTGTCAGGCAAGACAATTTTTCTCACCAGAACCCATCATGGAGGTATATAATTCTACCATTTGACTGTTCATAGTATATTGCTGTCATATCTGGTGTGGTGCTCCTGCCATATATCTCAAGATTCTAGCAGATTAAAGCATTGGTTCATGAATTTGGTCACCTGGTAATTATAAGTTCAGTTCCAGGACTGGGTAGTACTGACTTAGATTCGATGGAAACATTCTTGCAAGGATGCTTTCCTGATTGCTACAATCATAACTCCTTCAAATCTATTATCTCACCTACATATCTTCATACATTGCATTTCTCAACCACTTATTCAGTAACTCTCTCATTTTCTTCATATCCCTCCCACCCAGTGAGATGTAAGTTCTACCCAAGCAACTTCTTCTCACAAACTGGTGTCTTGTTGAGCCAACTCCACTGAGGCTGTTTCCCAAATCCCTACAATCTTAACCTGCTCATGATCTACCCCGGTGCATGAAATAAGGAGATCAGTTCAAAATACCAGTCACCTGAAGAAGGCTGGAGCATACAACAGTTGAAGCGTTGTGAATATGACAACAAAGATGAGGACTACAGTTCAAATAATGTAAATAGTGTAAATATGTGCCAATGGCTTTTTCAAAAAATTTAAAATAAAATAAATAATTTTTACCTCACTTCTTTTGCCATAATGGTAATATTGCTGGTAATGGTATTATTAGGTGTTTTCTTACAAGGAAAAATGCAGCATTCATTGCCGAAGCAGTTGGTGCTAATTTTGCTCAAAACTTAGAAAAACTTTTTCTATCTCTCAGAAAAAGAATACAGTAACTGTTATCATTGTTTCCACTATTCAGGTGAGGGTTCTTCATAACCTTTTGTTTGAAGAAATATGGAACGTCAGCATCTTGATTATATCATTATTTTTTTCTTCAAGTGAGATGTCCTATTGATTTTAGTTGCTGTTGCTACACAAGTTATGTGGTTTCTGTTATTTGGTACAGTTCTTTGTTTGTCAATCTGTAGCTGTTGAAATAAGCATAACAGATGATGACATTAGTCCACATCTATGAGGTTTGAAGGAAGGATTATCCTCACTCAGTTCTATATGCTTTGCTCACTCAAAGCCATTTTTAACCATTGATCTTAGAAAATGATTGCATACAGCAAGTATGGTGCCATGTATGAAAGCCAAATGAAAGTCTCAATCTGACAAGGCTATTTAAAAACATGACTCAAGTTTAATGTTTTGGTTTTGGATCAATCTGTGGTGTTGCGTGAAACTATACCAAATGTAGCCTGTTTTATGTTTAATTTCTTTAACTCATATACAAAATTTGATATGATTGACCCATACAATGACATATTTGTAGTGTATTTATTAATTCCATATCCTGAATTTTATGATGGACTAGCAGCATGGCCCAGCATTGCCTGTGTTTGATTCAAAAATCGTACGACTCATACTGCAATTGCTATCACTTGACTTAAAATATTTTTGCCCTTCCTTGCATTTAAAGGAGTGCCCTTCGTCGTGCTGATGTTGCACTGCGAATTTATTTCTAAGCTCAATACTAAACGTTAAATCTGTTATGAAAAAAAAACTAAGCAAAATGAACACAAAACAATCAGCTTTAAAAAAGGACTCGTAACTGGAAAAAACGAATGAAAAAAGAATGTTAACAACAAATACTTTTTCACACCCAACCCAGTTCTGTGGAATCAGAATCAACGTTGAGTTTAAGCAAGCGAATGAGCCAACTGGAGTAAAGTGTTATGTAGATTTAAATTTTTCCCACTTGTGATGAATGCAGCTATCAATTTTTTACATGCTAGTTAACATTTGTGTAAGACATCTGTTGGCTCTCATGCTGGGCAATAGAAACTTCCTGCCTATTCGTGGCAGCCAGCTATTGGCTCTCACTCTGGCCAGTAGAAAATGGCTGCAAACTACATGAAAACTGCTGTAGAATCATGAAAAAATCGATTATTTCGATGGGAGTTGGGAAATGCAAAGTCAGTCTTGGCCTTCCCACTAACTTGGAGCATGTGCATGTAAATTTTGGTGCAAATCTGTCAAAAATTGTGGCCGTGCATTCGTTATACACACACACACACACATCCTGCCTTTTATAGATAGAGATTCAATGTCGGCGATCACAATTCAAATTCCAAATCTTAGAGCCGAGTTCCAATTCAGTTTGGTTCTCTATATTTACTTACACCCAAATATTGTCAGAAAAGGTATGAATCTGTGTCTTCCTGCCAACTATGAGTTAATTAAGAGGCCTTGTATCAGTAAATTATTATTATCTTTAAAAAGTTATGATCTAAAAATATTTTCTGTCTTTAAATAACCTGCAAAGGTTGACAAAACTGTAAAACAGAAATCAATCAATTCAAATTCCAGACCAGGATTTTTGCTTTGTAAAACTCATTCAAATTCTGTAAATCTCTCAAATTTTTGACATTTTATATATGAATGTGGACATCTTGTTTGGCCCTGAATTATTGATGTTGTTGTTGCTTTAAACACTCTTGGTAACTTTGTTCTGGGGAAAATCACAACTTAAGCTGAAAGTTAAAAGAATAAAAAAATACAAGGCAAAAATGTTCATGGGAATGATAGATTCCTGCTGATGAAACTGATGAAGGTCCTTGCACAAAATAAATATTGAATTAAGCTCTGGACTCAACAGACATGTTTGCCTTGAAAACGAATTGAATCTCCTTGGTTTCAATTACCAACTGTTTATATTGGTTCAAAATTAATAGTATCTCCATGGCATCCATTATTACTGATTGGGTTTTCATTAAATAATTAACCTCTAGAGTCTGTGCAGCTGCAGAAAATATATCCAATTCCCTACTTGCAGAGCTCTTCATTAATGGATAATCAGCAATGAAGAAACTTTGAAGAGGCTGTTAGTAACAAACATTTCTTTTTCAATTTTATTACTTTTTCAAGATTTGTAGAGATGCTCTTAAAATATATATTTGTAATTTGTCAACCATTTTCAAAGAACTTACACATTTGCAATCTATCTTTAGTGCTTATCATAACTGCTAAGCGCAGATAACTTCCTAATTTTTAATGTATTTCTAGAATAATATTCTTTACTATACATATCTATCATACAAACATTAAAAAAGCAATTACATTACACACACACACACACACACACATATATATATATATATATATATATATATATATATAATTATTTATTTAAAAATATGATTCCAACACGCTACATAAGAGGACTCATGTTTCAAAACAAGAGCCGAAAACTTCAATATAATTATTTGAATTAAATTGAATTAAAGTAAGCTCTGTTCCATCTTCAAGCGAAATTTTTTTTGGAATAACTTATTTCTGAAATTTACGTGTTTTAATAGCATATTCATTATTGAAATCAAAATTTCTATGGTAAAGGCTAGAGCGATTGTTTAAATAGCAAGGGGTGTTGGGTGTTAATAATTTGTATCAGTATAGAGTTACATTCATAGATGTCAAGTCAGGGTAAGGTTGGGGTGTCTAAATTTAAAACGGAAGATGTTTTCGCCTAGTATGGTTTACGTGTCTATGGAGATTTATTTATTTTTTTATTTTATTTTTTTCTGAAAGGGTTTTGTGTATATAAAAAAAAAACAACTGCCATAACATTTGTTTTTTGATGGCTTCATAAAGGGTCATCTTTTTTTGTAGGGTATTTAAACTATTTATTAGGGCTATGGATTATAAAAATTATTTTATAATTTGTTTGTTTTTATGCTAATTATTCAATGCAAAAATTTGATGATGTCGGCAAAAAACCGTTGACACATGTCTATTGTTTAATAGATTTTTATTATTTAGAAACTTAATAATGTATAATATATATTTAAGTAATGAAAATCTTGGTAATCTGTATGGATAATCCCAAGGATGAGGAAATCTGAAGAGCTCAATGTTTAATCAGAGCAATTAATTTAATGAAAACGGACAAGTTTAAGGGTCCATTGGTTATAATTTATTTCCCTAGGGATTTTCTTTTCCCTGACTCATCAAACCACACTTCCAAGGGTGAAAAAATGAATTCATTTTTCACCCTTGGAAAATCTGATGAAAAGAAATTCCTGGGAAATAAATTACAACAATGAACCCTTAAAGTTGTCTGTTTTCATTAAATATATATATATATATATATATATATATATATATATATATATATATATATTTAAAAAGACATTTTTATGTTTAACGTTCTTTTTTATAGATACAAGTATTTAAGTAAATGCTCTGTTTATAATAAACAGTATTAAATAACATTTACCGGCCTGAATGTCGAGAAATTTTCATAGAAAATATTCGTCCTTTGACAGGATTCGAACCTGCATCCTATCTGGAACCGTCATTTATGCTGACGTGCCTAATCTCTCAATCCACAAAAGGAGTGTTTGGTAGGCAAGGTCGAATTTACTGCTTATAAACTTCAATCTTCCATGGATCTCGTACATTCATAACTGCTCTGGCACACGGAACCGTCATTTACGCTGACGTGCCTAACCTCTTGGCCACAATATAGGATGCAGGTTCAAATCCTGTCAAAGGACGAATATTTTTTTTATTTTTTTTAATCATTTTACCCTAAGCAAGGCAATAGTATCACTAAAAGCAAGAAGTTAATGTTAAAAGTTGAGAAGGAAATGGAAGCCCAATCCTAAACAGGAAACAAGGGATAAACCTCTATTCCTGTTCAAAAGACCAGGGAGGAGTGTGAACTGGGCAATAGATATACCTATTTACTCCTATTGGCATGCTTCACTTTTATTAAAACTTCATCAGAAAATGAGATGTGGCGAAAAAGAAAAACTTCTGGTATTTTTAAATTTGTGTTGTTTGATTTTCATTGGTTAACCTGATTACATGTGTATCCGACACAAGTTATGGTGTTCTGAATTTATACTAACATTTGGTTAACAAACTGTTTTTCAGACTAGGATTTTAATTTTGTTTCATTCATTTGCTATCACAAAGGCATTCTCGTGGTTTCTGCATAGTGACGTTATTATAAAATAATGATGTTTATGCTGACAATGCAAAATAATCAAAATTTTGTCAGTTCTACACTTTGGAAGAAAGTGTCTTTGATGGCTGCTGCTGCTATAATCCTAAGCTCTTTGCAATGAATAGAGCACTCTGGCAGTTGATAATGCTTATATTATGTATATATTGCATTAAAAATTTTTTTTCTTTGTTGTGTGCGCTGATAGCCTAGGGGTAAGAGTCTCCGATCCCAGCTTGAAGCAATTGGGTGTCTAGCCACACTGAAGAGCTGTGATACAGTGAAACAGTCTGTCTGTGGATTAGATATATATATATATATATATATATATATATATATATATATATATATACACACATGTGTGTGTGTGTGTGTGTGTGTGTGTGTGTGTGTGTGTGTGTGTGTGTGTGTGTAAATGTAAAATAACTTGTTTTATATATCCCCAAATAGGTAAAAATATAGGAAAATGAAGTTGAAAATGCAACTGGAGTCTTTAAAAATCTGTATTTAGAAAACTTAGAGATGCAAAGGCATATCATGGAATAACCTCCATCTCAATTTAACTTTTTTGTAAATCATAGAACTGTGAAATTGGTAGTTTTACTCTAAATATTCTTAAAGACCCCAGTTTCATTTCAACTTATCTCTATATATATACATACATACATATATATATATATATATATATATATATATATATATATATATATATATATATATTGTCATTGTTATCAATTGTTACTTTTGATGAATACCCATATTGAGTAGATGCCCCATTTATTTATTAAACAGCCTATCTATTTATTTCCATCTACCAACTTGTATAATCAAGATATCTTCATTGTCTGGCAGGATTCAAACTTGCATATTTTTCTCATAAGATTTCTCAAACATTGCAGCTAGAAGATGGAAATAAATAAATAGAGGATCTATTCAAATATAGCTATCCATTAAAAATAATGTTTAAGCAATAAATTAAAATATGTTGGATTAATAAATCAAAAATACATTCCTAATATATATATATATATATATATATATATATATATATATATATATATATATGTAAAAGTGACAATTGGAAAATATATTTCTTAGTCATTGCCGATGTGTTTTGTCAATCCAGCTTTATCAAGGCAAGTTTAAAATCGAAATGTTTTTCAGTTAAATTAAATTCAAAATATTAAAAAGGGAACACTCCTTTGTAAGCCTGCTTCTGGATACTAGTAACTGTTTTTTTTGACTAAGAATTTGTTTTAGTTTTCCATTTCGACATATTGTTAAATTTCTTACAATAATTCTGATGATAAGACAGTTTGGATAAAAAGAAGACAATTGACGCTCAGCTTCTTGAGAGCACCTCTTGGCGGCTGCTCGGCCTCAAGTTGTCTACTGACCTGAGATGGAACAAATACATTGAGTCAATTGCTTCGTCCACCACAAGGAAAGTTGGCTCCCTGTGCCGCGCCAGGAAATTTTTCTCCCCGTAATCAATCCTTCAAATCTACAAATCAACCATTCACCCTTGCATGGAGTATTGCTGCCATATATGGCCTGGAGCCCCTTCTGTTTGCCTCGGGGTTCTTGATAAGATCCAGAGATGGATATGCAATATAATTGGCCCTGCTCTGGCATCTCATCTGCAGTTGCTCTCTCACAGACGTGCTGTTGCCTCTCTCTGTCTTTTTTACAAATACTTTCATGGTAATTCCTCCGATGAGCTGCTTTAGCTGATTCCCAGACTTCCTGAATTTAAGCGTTCAAATAGGCTGGCATCTCGCTCTCACCCTTTCACTGTCGAAACTGTTAAATGTAACCGTCTCTTCTACTCCAAAAGCTTCATGTCTCACACCTCTCGCCTGTGGAACTCCCTTCCCTACTTCTGTTTCCCTGATAGCTTTAATCTCCAACTATTTAAATGTAATGTCAATCGACATCTCCAGTTGCCTTGATCCATCCACTATCCTTCTCCTCATCCTCTCTGCTATCACTCCTATCTGCTCTTGCTCCAAATTCTCTGTAACCCCTTGTGTGCTAGTGGTTCCCCACCTTGCTAGGGGTGAAATACTTAAAAAGAAAAAAATATATATTTCTTAGTCATTACTGATACATTTTGTCAATCCAACTTCATCAAGTCAAGTTTAAAAGCAAAATATTTTTAGTTACATTAAATTCAAAATATTAAAAAGGGAACACTTCTGTGTAAGCTTCCTTCTGGATATTGGTAACTTTTTTTTTTTTGTTTTTACTAAGAACTTTTTTTAGTTTTCCATGTCAACATATTGTTAAATTTCTTTGAATAATTCTGAAGATAAGACAATTTGGTTAAAAGTGAGACAGTTGGAGGCTTACAAAGGAACATTCTATTTTTAATATTTTGAAATTAATTTAACTAAAAAACATTTCACTTTTAAACTTGCCTTGATAAAGTCGGATTGACAAAAGGCATCGACAATGACTAAGAAATATATTTATTTAGTATGTCTAAACTTGACATAAACTCAGACCATTGATTCAAAAAATTTTCCTCCTGACACAGCATAAAAACATATACATCAGCAAGGATTAAACCTACTTAATATACTCCACCTGTGAAAATTTCAAAACAGTGCCCAATACACAATTCATAAAATAGAATCTGTAGAGGGGATAATAAAATTATAAAAGATAAGAAGAAATTCATGAGTAAGACACAACCTGGGTTTCAACATTACGGTTTCGTCAGGATAGTTACTTGTGAATGGTTAATCTGTAGTTCTAATTAAGCCCACTTATATAATCTTTTTTTTTTTGGTTATATCTCTATCTATAAAAGACAGGATGTGTGTGTGTGTGCAACGAATGCATGGCTGCAATTTTTGACGGATTTGCACCAAGATTTACATGCACATGCTCCAAGTTAGCGGGAAGGCCAAGACTGACTTTACATTTCCCAATTCCTATCAATAGTGGAAATAATCGATTTTTTCATTATTCTATGGCAATTTTCATGTAGTTTGCAGCCGTTTTCTACTGGCCAGAGTGAGAGCCTATAGCTGGCTGCCACGAATAGGCAGGAAGATTCTATTGGCCAGCGTGAGAGCCAACAGCTGACTGACACGAATGTTAACTAGCATGCAAAAAAAATTAATAGCTGCATTCATCACAAGTGGGAAAAATTTAAATCTGCATGGCACTTTACTCCAATTGGCTCATTCGCTTGCTTAAACTCAATGTTGATTCTGATTCCGCAGAACTGGGTTGGGTGTGAAAAAGTATTTGTTGTTAACATTCTTTTTTCATTCGGTTTTTCCAGTTATGAGTGCTTTTTTAAAGATGATCATTTTGTGTTCATTTTGTTTAGTTCTTTTTTTATAACAGATTTAATGTTTAGTATAGAGCTTAGAAAAAATTCGCAGTGTGAGATAGGCAAGAAGTAAAGCATGTAGCAATATCAGCACGGCAAAGGGCACTCTTTTAAAGGCAAGGAAGGGCAAAAATATTTTAAGTCAAGTGATAGCGATTGCTGTATGCTGTGCCATGCTGCTAGTCCATCATAAAATTCAGGATATGGAATTAATAAATACACTACAAATATCTCATTGTATGGATCAGTCATAGCAAATTTTGTATATGAGTTAAGGAAATTAAATATAAAACAGGCTATATTTGGTATAGTTTCACCCAATACCACAGATTGCTCCAAAACCCAAACATTAAACTTGAGTCATGTTTTTAAATAGCCTTGTCAGATTGAGACTTTCATTTGGCTGTCATGCATGGCACCATACTTGCTGTATGCAATCATTTTCTAAGATCAATGGTTAAAAATGGCTTTGAGTGAGCAAAGCATATAGAACTGAGTGAGGATAATCCTTCCTTCAAACCTCATAGATGTGGACTAAGGTCATCATCTGTTATGCTTATTTCAACAGCTACAGATTGACAAACAAAAAGAACTGTACCAAATAACAGAAACATTCTTTTTTCATTCGGTTTTTCCAGTTACGAGTCCTTTTTTACAGCTGATCGTTTTGTGTTCATTTTGTTTAGTTCTTTTTTTTTTCATGTAGATTTAATGTTTAGTATAGAGCTTAGAAAAAAATTTGCAGTGTGTGATAGGCAAGAAGTAAGGCATGTAGCAACATCAGCACGGCAAAGGCATTCCTTTAAAAACCAAGGAAGGGCAAAAATATTTTAAGTCAAGTGATAGCAATTGCTGTATGAGTCGTATGATTTTTGAATCAAGCACGGGTAACGCTGGGCCATGCTGCTAGTATATATATATATATATATATATATATATATATATGTGTGTGTGTGTGTGTGTGTGTGTGTGTGTGTGTGTGTGTGTGTGTGTGTGTGTGTGTGTGTGTGTGTGTGTGTAGCATCTATCATTATTCATTCTATCATAAAAAAAAAGATTTAAGTTTTGGTTAATGAAAGTTTACAGGTTGATTGCTATATTTATTGATAATGATTTTCATGTATATACAATTCAAAATGGTTGTCCTTTGCTTTTACCAAAGTCTTTAATCTCTTCATAAAGATTCTGTGTATAGTGCAGCCCTTAAATCTTTTGTATAAAAAATTATCATAAAAACTTACTCCAGTATATACAGTAATAGAAGGTCAGACATTAGGTATCTATAGAATTCATTAATAAAAGCACAAAAAATAATCTCACTACTCTATTGCTACTTCCATGGAAAATTCCTGGAAGAACTACATTCCTTGGTTCTAACCTTTACAGCAAGGACCTGCCATACTGCTTACATTGTAGTAAATCATCCACATTCCCTCTGGATTTGATCAGTGAGAAGTAAGTTCCACTCAAACAGCTTCTTCCTGTGAACTACTGCTTTTTGGAACCAACTCCCAAGAGGATTTTTCCTTGATCGCTACAATCTTAATCTGTTAATGTTTAGGGTTAACTATTATCTTCCTCTTCTATCCATATGGAAAAAATAAAATGTCTTAATGAAATGTTGATTAGATTCAAACAAGTTTAGCCTACTTTGCTGTAGTTAGTAACTTCACTGTGGCTCACACTGGTGTTTGGGCAAGCTACCAACATAGCTTCACAGTGGGCTACAATGGTTGTCCTCTGGCTAATATCTCTAAATTACACCATCATGATTCCTCACTGAAAAATCAGAAGTCATCTCTTCACCATGTGAGAGGTTTGCTTGTCATACTAAATGACACAAGTCTGTTTTCCATACACAAATGTTGGCTACTACTTAACAGTAAGATAAGTGACAGGGCAAAATGAGGAAGAGAAAGTTCCTACTTCTTTTTTAGGCCCACTTTCTACCAAGACAAAAAACCTCTCTGAAAAAAATTGGAAGGAGTGGCTACATTTTTACTTGGAAATTCTGCCATTTTGCCCATTCCTGATTAGTCAATTCAAAGACCAATAAAAAGACTTCATTACATCCTGTTTTATTTTTACCATTTTTACATGGGCTTGTGACCATCAACTGGCCCTGTCAAACCCAACAACCTGTGTGGCTGTTTATTATTTAGACCATGAGATTTTTTTCCTTCTTATCCTTGACCTCAAATTACCTTACTTCATTGTAAACACAAAATATTACATTGAATCAAAGAGAAGGAAAAGTGAAATTTAAACTGTGGGGGTAGACGCAGGAAACCATTCCACTTTCCTAAGAATATGTGGTAATTCATAAACAATAAAGAACAATCCGTGAAGACTAATGATTGCCTACATCCTGAAGCATTAAAAAATACCACAGATATATAAAAACAAATCTGATATGTAAGTATAAATGACTGAGTTGAATATTATTAGTTTTTTTGTAAATACCCTTTGCCAGATTGGAAGTGTATGTTAGATTATGGGAAAATATGTATTATATAAGCAATAGGTATTTCTTTTCATAACATTGTGAATATAATAAAACAAAATTGAGAAGTTGCCATCTTATATATAACTGTTGACTTATTTGACTAACTTGTCTTTATCGATGAACCTGAGTATATATTACTTTTTGTACTAGCAGAACAAGAGATTGAACTGAGAACTGTCAAGTAACTAGATCCTCTTAATGAATGCATATACAGAAGACAAAGGTGAGATGTTAGTTGGTTTTAGATGTTTATTTTCAATGTGATTCTAGAGAAGGTAATTGACTGTAGTGGATGTAATGACAATCCTGATGGCTGACATGATAATCCACCAATATAACTTCATGTAAAAATATCCTGGTACTAAGTACTTGAACCATTAATAGCCACTATAAATTCTAATATTAATTATAAAAATTAGATAAATAAAAAAAAATCCAATTTTAGCGGTTTCTACCTATAAGATTTTAATGGTCAACATCACAAAAATAAGACAGTAGGTATTAAGTCATGAAATCAAAATAAAGTACAAATATCACTTACTTCTTGAAAAGACATTTGTATTTTTTTTTAAAAATTCAAATTTCCAGGCTTGGCATTGTTCTCTTTTTATAAATTTTCTCTGGTTCCTTATTCCAAAAGTACATACATATATTTATTAGTAATTTGGGTATCTCGACATGGTATAATGATTAGAAATTGCTAGGGTAATTATGACTGGATAGTGAGTTTGATCCTCACTTGGTACCCCATACTTCTGGTTGTGTGCCACATCTAAGCTACACTTAGAAAATCATTTGGTCACCTCACTGTGGTGTAATGTCTAGAAAACTTGTCTCACTAGAACAATTATGATTGAGTAATGATTTCAATCCTCACTACCTTCATCCTTATACCACTATACTTAGAAAATCACTATTCATTACCAGTTGTCAATACATCATGAAAACAAAGATATCTTATGAAATCATTAGAAATTACTTACAACTATATATGCTCAAATATACAACGAAAAATCTGTTTTCTTGAAAAACATACAAGCTTGGTCAGCACTGGTTTCATAAAAAAAAAAACAAGACAAAAAGGTAATACTTACTCCTTTCTATCCAGAACCCATTTTTGTTTTCTTTCTCTACATTTTGTATTTTCTTGGCTCTGCATTTATTTGCCTGTGTTTACAGGTTTAGGCTCTGATCAACTCGGCATGCAGCTGAGATATATTACAGGCAGCTGTGTCTAAAGAAACTTTCATTGGTTCTTGAGAACTAAGATCTTGTTAGAAGCCGAAAAATCAATAATCACCTTTCTGTTTGGACAGTTCATTGAAAGTGCTCTGGCCTACCATTTGTAGAACCTGGTGCAGCTGAGAGACTAACTAAATGGTAACCTGAAATTACAAAGCATCTATGAACAGACATTTAATGGTTGGGCTGTTGAAATTGATGATGGTCATGTGGATGCTAAAAAAGAGGGAAATTATGTTCATGGTCATAGCCATTGTTAGATATTTCTAGTAAGTTCCTATTGAAAATATGTATGGCTGACATATATGTTTGATAAAATTATATATATATATATATATATATATATATATATATATATATATATATAAAAAATAAGTAGGATTTTAGTGACAGTAATGTTTCTACTTCTTTTTAGGTGCCATGTTCCTTAGAACATTGGCGATTATGGATCTGCCCAATTTCCTGTCTTTTGTAGCACTTAATAAATTTTGTCTTTTTCTTTTCATATGCCATGTCCTTTCAGGATGTAGGTGATCATGGCTCTCCACATCCTTCTATCCCTTGCAGCTCTCAACAAGTTCCTTCCCTCTTCTCCTCCCCCCAGAGCACATTCTGTCATTCACTTGCTTAAGCACGTCAGGTATGCCATGCATTGTTTTCCCTTGTCTTTCTTTCCCTCTATTCGACCTATTATTAAAATATTATATATTTTTTGAGATAATAATGGTTTTAGTGCTAAATAGACTTACTAATTAACCCATATATGGGGGAGAAGAGGTATATTCATGCCATTCCCATGGGTTAAACAAAGAAGTGAATATAACGAACACAGTTGGAACTGAAATTCACTTCTAAGTTTAAAAATTCATTATCCATTACACCACCCACACATGTAAGTTTAAAGCACTTGGTATTATCAAGCGGTTACTAGGCTCGACGTTGTTTTACTTTGCTGATTCAACAGAGACCGGTGTTTTAATGTGATGTGACAATAATCCGTTGTTTTTTGCAAACACTATTTTTTATAATCATAATAATACTTTCTTTTTATGTGCTATGACCTTTCAGGATGTAGGTGATCATGGCTCTCCCCCTCCCCCTATCCCTTGCAGCTCTCAAGTTCCTTCCCTTTGCTTCCCCAAACCTACAGACCTCGTTCTGATATTTACTTGCTTAAGCCCACCAGATATGTCACACATAGTTTTCCCTTATCTCTCTTTCCCTCTATTTGACCCGTGAGTTTCTGATTCTCCAGGCCTTACTTCCTCATTATGTGCCCCAGAACATTCAGCTGCTTCTTCCTGATGTTAAGCATAAGCTTCCTCCTTGTTTGAATCCTCTCTAAGACCTCATCATTGCTCACACGCTCGGTCCATGATATCCTTAGCATCCTTCTGTAAAACTACATCTCCGTCACCTTGAGTCTCTTCTTCATCTTTGAGGAAATTGTCCAACTTTTGCTGCCGTAAAGAAGGACAGATATCATGTAACAGCTCAGTATTCTTTTCTTTGTTATCAAAGAAATCCTTCTGTCTCACAATACTCTGACCAGCTTTTGGAATGTGTTGTTGGCTATCCCAAGACATCTCTGGATCTCAGTGTCACACTTACCGTCCTCTGTCAAGACACTTCTCAGATAGTTAAACTTCCACATCTGTTTAATTCTAGTGTTCTCAACCTGTAAATCGTATTTTGGGCTCATCCTCTTATTGATGACCATGCATTCCCTCTTGTAGTTTATGCTTAGTCCTTTCTTCTCACTCTCTGTCTCTACCTTCTGTAGGGGATTTTGTAATTTCTTTTCTGTGTCTGCTATCTGTATTGATTAATCTGTGTATCTTATGCTGTTAAGATTGTGGCCACCAATGCTAAATCCTGGTAGGGTTTTCAATTCTCTCAGAATTGCTGCACTGTATAGGTTGAACAGGTCTGGTGAGAAGACGCATCTGTGCCTTACACCCCTTTCTATTTTTGTATATTCACTGAACTCATTCCCTATGTGCATACATGCTGTTTGCTGCCAGTATAGGTTCTTGATTATTCTGATATCTTTCCCAAATATATCAAAGTTGCTGAACAGTCTATGAAACATAGGTACACATCCTTCTGCATCTGTATTGCTCTTTCTGAGAACATGCCGAGCATGAATATAGCGTTCCTTGTTCTGGCGTGTTTAGCGAACCCACACCGTTCTTATCCTATCTCTGGCCTGATTCAAAACCTGGTTTGCCATCCATGTACAAAAGCTTGCTAGGTAGGTCTTGTGTTGTTATCCTTTATCCCTCTTGCCTTCAGTCTGTCCTATGAGTATCAAATTTTCCAAGCCCTCATTTCTCATTATGTGCCCTAGAAATTTCAACTCTCTCTTCCTGGTAAGTATAAGTGTACATTTGATTCCATTTTCTCTAAAACTTTGTCATTGCTCACATGTTTGCTCCATGTTATTCTCAGCCCCCTTCTGTAGAACCACATTTCTGTTTTTTAAGTATCTTTATCTATGATGAACTTGTCCCACATTCACTGCCATATAAGAGGACTGATATTACATAACATTTCAGTACTCTTTTCTTTGCTTCCAGAGAAATTTTATTGTTGCTTAATACTTTGCTTAGCTCTATGCTGAATATAATGTTGCAATTTTGAATCAGCCCACAACAAAAAAAAGGCAAAAAAAGTTTTTAAATGTATTTTTATTTTTGTGTTTTTATGACTAATTTTTTTCTCAGTGTGTATGAGTGTCAAAGATTCTTGTTTGTAGTTGTTTCTTAAAATGAAAAGGAATGCGATTTCCCCACATATATATGCAAAAAAAGAGAGACAAGGGAGAATGCAAGCAGGAAGTGTGCAAGCAAAAACGACATGGCTTGGGGAGGAAGTGTGCAAGTGAGCGACACATGGCCTGGTGCAGAAGTGTGCAAGCAAGCCTCTTTGAGGTCACTGTCATGTGAACAAATGCCGCGTGTATTTCTATCTAGTTACTGGTTGGTCTCATCTATAAGTTTTGCTTCAATATTCTTCTACCAAATCACGAAGGATGTGTTTTATTGTCATTGGTTGAAAATTAAAAAATATATATTTACAAAGGATTAATTTATTAACCAGAAGGATGCATAGATCCTCTGACTCAGAAACAATTTTTGTCATTTGATGATTGACGGTCTTCTCTCCAGAATACCAAGGAAAGGACATTTGAGTAAAAAGGGAGTTTTATGGCAAGTTGGAACTACATAGAAACTCACTTTTATTTTTGTTACTAAGTTTCACTCAATACAAGGCTTGAAAAAAAAAATCAAGGTAGGATATATAGGAGATATATCAAGTCTATATTTGCTGACTCTAAACTGGAAGGGTTTAAGATTGTAAAGGTCAACTAGGCTGGGAAGGGGCATTATCTTTAATAAAGTAAATTGTAAATTATTTTTTATAAAAATATTTTAGAATGTCGCTTTACTTAGAAAAATAAATTACATTACGATTTACTTTGTGAGCTGACCATTTTTCCCAGCCTCTTGAGTAATTGATTGCATGGATAAGTTACACTTGAGATCTGCAGCGAAATTGAGATGCAATAGGTGATCAATACATGAAGCCTCATTGAGAGTGCAAGTATGTGAAGTCAGAATAACCTGCAATTAGTAAGTAATTCAATGGATGTTTTTGTAAGCATGAAAAGTGTGTGTGTTTATTATATATATATATATATATATATATATATATATATATATATATATACCTACATACAAATATATATATACCTACATACAAGTATAGGATTGGTGTAGATGGAATAAAATTCCAATAACCAAAAACACTATTCTTAAAAGAGTGCTCAAGTAGAGCAAATAGTATTCATTCAAAAATTATAACATAAATGTTATAATATCACTACAAAAATAGCCATTTATAATTAAAAACAAAATAACTGCTTTATTTTGTCTTGCATTTTTTGATTTACTTTATTATAAAAATGATTAAAAACAAGTATGATTCATTGAATTATTTACTTTATTTAAAAATATTCAAAAACAAAAAACTAGTTCCTATTTTATATAATGCCTTTTCAAATGCTTTATTTGGGAAAAAATATTCACTAATTCAGGTTTTTAATCCTTAATAAATTACTTTTATTTGGCTATAAAAAAAAAGTCACGTTTTTCTGGTGCTGAATTTGTCCCATTTCTGACCTGTCCCAGGGCTCAGTTGGTGATGTTGAGTTGTCCTGCACCCTACGGATGCACCCTTTTAGGAGTCTTTTTCACAATGTAACAGTTCTGGGGGAAGAAACTGTCCAAATGGAACTCTCTTTTTACAAATGAAATGCAAAAAGAACGAGTTGGTATGGGGAAACTGGTGGTTACTGGATGTGAAGGACTGAACTGGTGGAATTAAGTATTGTCACTCATTTGAACACCTGCCATGAAAATAATGATCAAGTCATAAAGAGGCTGGCAACATTGCAGGTTGGAAAATAATTAATCCCTTGACAAGGCCATGTAAATGTTTTTGAACTCCGTTAAGGTTATGGAATGAGAATTGAGCAGCCATGGCCCAGACAGCAGGTTTATTTTGAGTCTGATCTGATTCTTGTAAAGATAAAACCTGGCAGAAGGTACTTGCTGGAATGACAAAATGAGCTGACCATTTTCCTAGCCTCTTGAGTAATCGATTACATGGATAAGTTGCACTTGAGGTCTGCAGTGAAATTGAAATGCAATAGGGGATCAATACATGAAGCTCATTGAGAGTGCAAGAGTGTGAAGTCAGAATAACCTGCAATTAGTAAGTAATCCAATGAATGTTTCTGTAAGCACGAAAAGTGTGTCTATGTATATATATATATATATATATATATATCCATAATTCTCAGTGTGTATGTATGTGTGTCTGTGTGATCGGATGTTGTTTATGTGTATTCACATTTTTCATCCAATTTTCATGAAATTTTTTTGTTTGATAGATAATTCTTCAGTCCCAGTTTTGAGTCCAAATTGGCTGGAAAAAATTACAACCTTGAAGGTGAAAAATTGGAAAACTGATTTTTTTACACTTTGCGCAAAAATCAAAGGCAAAATTTAATGTTGGTAAAAAAGCAGCATATGATCAGTTTAGAGAGTTGAAATCTAATGCAAAAGATTATTAGAATTAAAAAAAATTATATAATAAATAAAAATTATCTTATATTTTTATTATTATGATGGTCCATGGAAGAGGTTCCTTCCTTGGAAGATTGTGGGCCCCCTCCTACTCAAATTGTTAACCCTCCATTTGGGGATGTGCCTCAGTTGCACCCAATTGTTGTTACTAATATTGATTTAAAGTGGGATGAATGGTAAAATCCCCAGTAATGAAACATCCAGTCGAAAATGAGTTATACTGCTTGTGTGTGTGTGTGTGTGTGTGTGTGTGTGTGTGTGTGTGTGTGTGTGTGTGTGTGTGTGTGTGTGTGTATATATATATATATATATATATATATATATATATGTGTGTATATAATTTAGCAAAATACTTTTGTTTATTTTTTATTATATTCTTCTGGTATGCATACAAGTGACTACTTTTATGACTGTAAAGAATATAAAAAACATATTTATATGCAGACTATACAATAAAAATGAGGACAGCAGTCAGCATGTAAATAATGCAAATAATGATAACATCTCATCCGAGAAATTCAGACAGAAGATAATCAGGCGTTATAACAAAAATGGTGAGGTCATTAGACCAAATGTAAATAATGAAATTCCTGGTAACTGAGAGCTATCACTTTGGCTGTAGTTGATGTTACTGTACCATTTTATGTGCATAAAATAGAGGGGAATAATTTAAGGATTAGATGGAAAAAAATTGATATTTTTTACCCATCAGATATGGTGAGTTTAGTAAATAATTGTATTCTACTGTTGTTTTATTGGAAGTGTCACCCTTTTTGAAAAGTTGATGTTTCTCATCACCAGTATTGTATATCATTTCATAGTAAATCTTTTGGATTCTTAGTAACTGAAAACTGTCCCTTAAAAATTGTCTGGGAACTCCCTAAGTACTCCTGGTCTCTAAAGGTTTCTTTATATACTCTCTTACCAACTCCAACTTAGTAGAACACCTCCCTGAGCAATGGAGTTATACCTATCAATACTTGCTTATTAAACAGTATTTGAGCACTTCATGACTGCTCGCCTCTCAGACCGTAGTTCTGCAGTAAGTTGGATCCTTACTGAGAACTACATAGTACTGGCCTTAAACCAGACTTAATAAATACTTATTTGGTGCACCTCACCATAGGGCAATTTTTAACAGTCTAGCCTAATAATATTTTACTGCGTCCTGGGTATGATGATAATCTGCATTCATGTCCTGGGTACGACAATAAACTACGTCCAACAGCAAGGCCTCAGATCAGGAGGTTTTGAGGAACATGGAACCACCTCTTAATTGCTGGTGTTCCCAGGTCCACCCTAACCTGGGGTGTTAGCACCTGTTAGGGTCTCAGCTATGGGCAAATAGTTGACCCCCACAACCTGACTCAAAACACTATGAAAGTGTAAAAATAGATTTTAATATCAGAAATACTTTGTTAAAAAAAAAAAATGGTATCAGCAATACATTTTTGAAAAAAGAAAATATTACCAGAAATAAAAATCTTGTCAGCATTAAATAACCCATTGTTATGGAGTAATTTCACAAAAAAAAAAATATTTGTACTAAGTCGGTCCTAAAATAGGTTCGGCGTACAAAGCGTTAGAACTTGATATAATAGGTAATGACGCATAGAAATCTAGTTACGGTCGCTGGTACTTTAGTATCCGACTAACGGTCGCCAGCATCAACTGACTGACCGAGCGACTCCCCTTGTTACTCTTACTACTCCTACTTATTATAGGTAGGAGAGTCTATTAACTATAGAATAGGTGTGTTCCACTATAACACCCATTGAGCTTAAATATTGTTGAAGCTTGGATAAGCAGGGAATAATAATAATACAACACAAAATGTACGTAAACAAAATGTATTGAAACAAGGAAAAAGGTACACAATATTTACAGTTAGTTTTGGTATATTCTTGGGAAGACTGTTCCTGCAGAATGGTTGACTTAATCGCAGTCGGGCAGAGTCTCTCGATTCGATCTCTTCTTACTTCTCCTCCGTCTTCCGGTACCAGCCCATATTTATATGGTCGGTACTCCACTATGTAAATTAGGTGGATTGTACCACAACAAATATGCTGCAAAACAAAACAAACTAAACTATATATTTTTTTTTTAAATATTACCAGTTATACATTTTTGAAAAAAAAGGAAATTTTGTTGGCATTAAATGCCACGAACCAAACCAATATTTTACTGTAGCAAGTTCATTCATCACTAGGTACTCTACATTTGTATTTATTGTACCAGACTAGAATTTGTATGTATTAAAGCATTGTGCTTTTTTTTTTTTCAGTATTTTCCAATGGATGGCTCAGGCTGCTTAAGGATGGGTGGCTTCGGCTGCTGAGGGATGGGTGTTTTTATTGAGTTACCATCTCTAATTTTAATTTAATCTTATCGAGATATAAATATGTATGTGTACAGAGACACACATTAGAGAATACTTGCTATGGTGTGCAAATTGGTTTTACAAATTTTAGTGCATTCTATTCTCACGGCGGTTTTGACTATTTGGGCTTGGTTCCAGTCTAGACAAATTGTTGCATATATTTAAGTTAATATATAAAATACGAAAAGCCTTTTACTCTAACAGTAGAAAAGTATTTCTACTGATACAAAGATTTAAGTCTTTCTCTATTAAACAACGGGTCAATAAAACTTATTCTAATGTGATTAATATTTTCTTTGTGTCAATGCCGTACAAACTCTCGTCCTGTATAGGGTCACTGTATCCTCACACTAGGTGTTACAGACATTGATGGAGAGTACAGAGTTACTGAATCTTCACCATAGGTGTCACTAACCCTGTAGACACTCATGGAGAGTTTAGGGTCATTGCATCATCACATTCGGGATTGCTGGCCTTGTAGACTCCCCTGTGGTACGACTGCAGCTTTACACTAAGTGTTCCTGAACCTTTAGACACTCATGGGGATTGTAAAAACACTGCATCCTCACACTAGGAATTGATCCTATAAACTCCCTCATGGAGTATTGGGTCATTGTGCCATCACACTAGGCATTACTGACCCTGTAGACTTCCATGTAAGGTATATGCTTACAGACTTATCGCATAGGTCTTACTGTTTTGACTTCCATAGCAATTATAGAATGGAGTTGCTGACTTGAATTTGAATTCATCTCACCACTCTCACTTTCCATGCTGGTAAATGCTACACTTTGCCCACATACATTGATTAATATTTTTTTTTTTTTTAAAGATCAGGATTTTATTGTACAATTTCTAAAGAAAATAAACATGTTAAAAATGAAAATACGGTCAATAGTGTTTCATGGTTTCTATCTTTTAGTCAGTCATTCAATTCCCTGGCAGAACCGCTTATAGTTCCTGTTTAATTGGCATTTGTGAAATTCCATAAATGGAAAAATTATGCTACAGACATATGAGTTTGAAGGAGCAAGACCCTGGTTATATGGCAAGTGGTGCAGAATATTAAATCCTTTGAGATCTTCAAGGTTTTACTGAATCAACTGGGGTGGAACTTCTTGATTTCCTGTCAATAATGTTCCTCAAAAATTCTAATGCCATATCAATCATCGTCTTCTGTCATTTTGAATCTTTTTCTTTTATTTTTCTTTCTCCTCAATAACAGTTTCTTTCATTCTCAGTAGGCCTTTTGTGTCTTGGTTGCTTGTTTGGTAAAGTTATAAAAACAAAATCAAACATTGCAATGTTTTAAAACTGCTCTTTGTCTACTGAACAAAATTCTTCTTCAAAGAGGCCTACAATTTGTCCATTTATACAGAGCAGATATCCAAGTTAAAGATTAACTATCAGACACTTATTCAAAATAAATGATTGGTAAAGATTCTGCCAATCTGTAGTGAAAGAGATAATCAGGTACCCCGGAAAAAAAGTTTGTGTTTTGTGTGCGATCTGCCGAAGAATGTTTACCAAAAAGTAGTCAGCAAAAATCTTATAGCGAAGAAAACGGCGATTTACCTCGTCAAACCAAGCGACAGCGCGTCGCGTGTATTCTGTGACGAAAAAAGAAACAAGTCTGTCGCAGAAGTCGCTATAAGAGTATTTTGATATGCAAATTACGGAGCATCCTATCCCAGCTGTCGACGAATGAAAAAAATAGGTTCTGCCGATAAAAGCAGTTGGTGTTCTTGATTCGGAGGAGGGAAATTCGGGCATTTTTGGCTTCGGCGTGTGTTATTTTCCTGACTGGTTACACGCATTGTAAATTGAGATAGTACCGGTGAATCGAGTTTTCAGCATTTCTTTCTGCCCCCGATATTTGAGTCTGTACTTACAGTGATTTTTTCTTTGTGTTGTGGAAGTAATCTGCGACAAATACTTCCTTTGCTTTCAGAACGCTTACACTTACACAATCATTAATCATAAACTTTCCTTTTAATGAAATGTTCTATTCATTGAAACAAATGCTGATCTGGAAGAACCTCTTAGCTGGACAGCCTTATTTTCTTTAGTTGGTGTTTTGAAGAGTGTGCCTTTGCATTGACATGCTGGTGAATAAAACCTTTTCTGTTTACTAAAGCAGAACACTTTCTATGTAATGCTTCATTTACCTGATGAAATTACTGGCAATAAACGTCCACGACGATGGTCCTTCTATGTTGCAGTAGCTCATAAACACCTGTAACAAAACAAATGAAAGCTCATAAGGAAACCAAATTGTCACTTTGCAAGTTTTACCAATTAAACTCTGAAATGCACTATAAAAGACAGAATATCAGATACAATAGGTACATAAACTAATTCTAGATCCAGTTTTCTACCATTGAAACTTATTTTTGCAGGTTGACTCATAAAATTGTGTAAAATTTAATAACTTCCTGAACATGCTGTGTGTATGTGTGTGTGGTATCCTTCAGTCTCAAGAGAACATGAATCTGTACCCCAAAAAGTTATAACACAGCTGCTGATGATGGCACAACATCTGTTATGGCTGTACAGGCCCATATGGGAGAGACAGGCTTGATTGCATTTAATACATGTAAAGATGCTCTCTTCTGATGTTACTGTGTTGTTTCCTTTCCTTTGAGCTTAATCAATCTCAGTAGCAAGCCTCTGCATCTTCACTTCTCACTCTAGCCCTCATTGTAAATCATGTCTCCAATGTGAGCAATCATTGGCAACATCTTCCCACCTATTGATGTCCATATCCATCACCCTCATGTCACTTTTGCAGACATCCTTGAAACAAAGATGAGGTTACCCTCTTGATGGTGGCCAGTTCGCTACACAGAAGGACCTTCAGAATCCTCTCATCAGGAGACTCTTGTTTCCTGCGTTTTGCTGTCATAGTGAGGTGACACTGGAGTGTCCTCTCCAGGGTGCAGGCCTAGGGTTTTATGAGAGATCAGATGATAAATCTGTTGGGTATGGAGGATGTGGAAGAATCTAACAATCTTATTTATTCTTTGGCTTTCTTTTCAAGAGTCTCTTCTTGCATTGTCATGTGGGAGAGTAACACATTTTTTGTTTACCAAAGCAGGACACTTCTCTCGTTCTTTCTCTCTTTTTCTCTCCTTTTTTACTCTTTTCCCTCCTTGTCTTTTTCTGCTTTTCTCTATTTTTCTTTTTTCTTTTTCTTTTTTCTTCTCTTTTTCTCTTTTCTTCTCATTCTTTTTTCTTCTCTTTTTCTCTTTTCTTCTCATTCTTTTTCTTCTCTTTTTCTCTTTACTCCTCATTCTTTTTCTTCTTTTTTCTCTTTTCTTCTCATTCTCTTTTCTTCTCTTTTTCTCTTTTCTTCTCATTCTCTTTTCTTCTTTTTTTCTCTTTTCTTCTCATTCTCTTTTCTTCTTTTTTTCTTTTCTTCTCATTTTCTCTTTTCTTCTCATTTTCTCTTTTCTTCTCATTTTCTCTTTTCTTCTCATTTTCTCTTTTCTTTTCTTCTCATTCTCTTTTCTTCTCTTTTTCTCTTTTCTTCTCATTCTCTTTTCTTCTTTTTTTCTCTTTTCTTCTCATTCTCTTTTCTTCTTTTTTTCTCTTTTCTTCTTTTTTCTCTTTTCTTCTCATTCTCTTTTCTTCTCATTTTCTCTTTTCTTCTCATTCTTTTTCTTCTTTTTTCTCTTTTCTTCTCATTCTCTTTTCTTCTCATTCTCTTTTCTTCTCTTTTTCTCTTTTCTTCTCATTCTTTTTCTTCTCTTTTTCTCTTTTCTCCTCATTCTTTTTCTTCTTTTTTCTCTTTTCTTCTCATTCTCTGTTCTTCTCTTTTTCTCTTTTCTTCTTTTTTCTCTTTTCTCCTCATTCTCTTTTCTTCTCATTCTCTTTTCTTCTTTTTTTTCTTTTTTCTTTTTTCTCTTTTCTTCTCATTTTCTCTTTTCTTCTCATTCTTTTTCTTCTTTTTTCTCTTTTCTTCTCATTCTCTTTTCTTCTCATTCTCTTTTCTTCTCTTTTTCTCTTTTCTTCTTTTTTTCTCTTTTCTCCTCATTCTCTTTTCTTCTCATTCTCTTTTCTTCTTTTTTTCTCTTTTCTTCTTTTTTCTCTTTTCTTCTCATTTTCTCTTTTCTTCTCATTCTTTTTCTTCTTTTTTCTCTTTTCTTCTCATTCTCTTTTCTTCTCATTCTCTTTTCTCCTCTTTTTCTCTTTTCTTCTCATTCTTTTCTTCTCTTTTCTCTTTTCTCCTCATTCTTTTCTACTTTTTTTCTTCTCATTCTCTCTTTTCTTCTCTTTTTTTCTCTTTTCTTCTTTTTCTCTTTTCTTCTCATTCTCTTTTCTTCTCATTCTCTTTTCTTCTCTTTTCTCTTTTCTTCTCATTCTTTTCTTCTCTTTTCTCTTTTCTCCTCATTCTTTTCTTCTTTTTTTCTCTTTTCTTCTCATTCTCTTTTCTTCTCTTTTTCTCTTTTCTTCTCTTTTTCTCTTTTCTCCTCATTCTCTTTTCTTCTCATTCTCTTTTCTTCTCTTTTTCTCTTTTCTTCTTTTTTCTCTTTTCTTCTCATTCTCTTTTCTTCTCATTTTCTCTTTTCTCCTCATTCTTTTTCTTCTCTTTTTCTCTTTTCTTCTCTTTTTCACTTTCTTTCTCATTCTTTTTCTTCTTTTTTCTCTTTTCTTCTCATTCTCTTTTCTTCTCTTTTTCTCTTTTCTTCTCATTCTCTTTTCTTCTTTTTTTCTCTTTTCTGCTCATTCTTTTCTTCTCATTCTCTTTTTCTTCTCTTTTCTCTTTTTCTTTTTTTTTTCTTTTCTTCTCATTCTCTTTTCTTCTCATTTTCTCTTTTCTCCTCATTCTTTTCTTCTCTTTTCTCTTTTCTTCTCTTTTCACTTTCTTTCTCATTCTTTTTCTTCTTTTTTCTCTTTTCTTCTCATTCTCTTTTCTTCTCTTTTTCTCTTTTCTTCTCATTCTCTTTTCTTCTTTTTTTCTCTTTTCTGCTCATTCTTTTTCTTCTCATTCTCTTTTCTTCTCTTTTTCTCTTTTCTTCTTTTTTCTCTTTTCTTCTCATTCTCTTTTCTTCTCATTTTCTCTTTTCTCCTCATTCTTTTTCTTCTCTTTTTCTCTTTTCTTCTCTTTTTCACTTTCTTTCTCATTCTTTTTCTTCTTTTTTCTTTTTTCTTCTCATTCTCTTTTCTTCTCTTTTTTCTCTTTTCTTCTCATTCTCTTTTTCTTCTTTTTTCTCTTTTCTCCTCATTCTTTTCTTCTCATTCTCTTTTTCTTCTCTTTTCTCTTTTTTTCTTTTTTTCTCTTTTCTTCTCATTCTCTTTTCTTCTCATTTTCTCTTTTCTCCTCATTCTTTTTTCTTCTTTTTCTTTTTCTTCTCTTTTTTCACTTTCTTTCTCATTCTTTTTCTTCTCTTTTTCTCTTTTCTTCTCATTCTTCTCTTTTTCTCTTTTTTCCTCTTTCTATTTTCTCCTCATTCTTTTTTTCCTCATTTTCTCTTTTCTTCACTTTTCTCTTTTCTTTACTTTTTCTCTTTTCATTTTCCCTTGTCTTTTCTCTTCTCTCTTTTTTTTTTTCAACCCCATCTTTCATCACTTTTAACAAATTGATGCAAAAATAAAAGGTTGGCATTCCTTGTGAAAATCATACAGGACCCAAATTCTTTCTTAGCAAATTTTCTCAGTTAAACTTGGAAATGCACCATAAACGAAGCACAATTTGCTAAAAGAACTTACAAATAAATCCTAGACACAATTTCCTTGGCTCTGCATTAGTTGGTTGATTCATAATACATCATGTTGAAAGATGTAATCACTTTCTGAACATCAAAGAAATGGGTGCTACCAAGAAATTCATTTGCTTTAAAGTTAACCTGAATCACAACATACAATCCCTTCATCATCATAGAACGAAACAATGTAAGAATGCTTCACTGCTACGAAGAACTTATAACCCATGTCACTTGGAGATATGAGAACTGCAGAGAAATCCTCTCTTCTTTAACAATATTGTAAACAACACAGTATAGCACTTTGACTATTTTATTCAATCATGGAAACAATTCAACATGCATAAAACCAGGGATTCATCAACCCTACTGGTTATATGTTATATGAGGAAATGAGCATTGCCAAGAAATCTTCCTTACCTGAGCGATGTCATGAATGACACTGTGTAGCATCTTGATATTCTCTTACATCATGATACTAAATAAAGTAATTCTAGAAAGTGTTTTCTACTATTCAAACTTGGTTCTGCCTTGTTAATAATTTACTGTGGGGAAATATGTAATTACTTTCCGAGTGCCCTTATATTTATGAGTGCATTTTACTACCAAATATTTCAATAGCTTTAAAAATGTATTCTATCATAAATAAACACGAGAAAGAAATTTTTGAACAGATAATCATCGGTGATGAAAAATGCATTAATTATGAGAATACAGAAAAAAAAAAATATTGCAGAATCTCAAAAGACTTGTTAACCTGCCTGGAATTTAATCAGGAATATTTTCTTTTCTGGATTTTATGAAATTAAAAAAAAGGATTTTCCTGAATTGAAACCTGAAAAACCTGTTACTGCCAAACAGCTTATTTGAAAATTGTATCAAAATAAAAAAAAATACCTGTTTCTTAGCAAAGGATTTAAATGAAAATTTTGTTGCAAGATAACTTGCATCCTCGTGTTACAAATATAGCAAAGCAACAATCTAACAAGGATAAAAAGTTTTTAAACATGTAACTTATTCTTCGAATCTATGACTTGTTTGGTGCCATTAAACCATTCTTTGTCTTATGAGCAATTCTAAAAATTAAAAAATATTTGTAAATTTCTTGAAGTATTTACCAAATCAAAAATGGAATTCTTTTATAATGGAATACACACTGGAGTTGAAACTTTATAAAAAGGCATGAAAACACTAAATAAAGATGATTTTTCAAAAGATGCTGAAAACTTTTCAATCAATCTAATATATTGATTGTTTAAAGTGCACCATATATGCTGGTTCATAGACTAAAAAGCCTAAGGTATTTGCCCTCAACATGCTTTCTAATTTTGGTTGGTTTGATGAACTCTGTAACATATCACATATTCTTGTATTGCTTGAGGTCGAAATCAATTTTTATTATACTTGAATCTATAGGTAAACATTAGTTGGGTCCTTACTTCAGTATAGGAAGAAATATTGGCTGTTTTTACACATGAGTTTATTGGAAAATATTAGTTGGGTTTTATCATAACTCAAGCAAAGCAGCTATAATATTATGTCTCGACTGACTGTAATGGAACTCTTCTGACTCAGTTTGAGTTCTTTATTTAAGGCATTTTGCATACATCATTTGTGTTACCAGTGATATCTTATTTGCTCCACAGCAATTTTAGAGATGTGTCTATTGGAAAACATTGTATGTGTTTATATTTGAGTCTATTGGAAAGCATTGTATGTGTTTATCTTTGAGTCTATTGGAAAGCATTGTATGTGTTTATCTTTGAGTCTATTGGAAAGCATTGATTGGGGTTATGCTTAATTGATAGGTAAATATTGGCCACAAGTATGCTAAAGTCAAGAGGTAAATATTTCTTGTTATATACATGAGTTTATTGGTAAATGTTGGCTTTGTTTATTCTTGAATATATGGATAAACATTGGTATGAGTTAAGTACATGTCTACAGGAAAATATTTACATGAGGCTATAGGTAAACATTGTTCATATTTATACCTGAGACTCTTAATAAACATTGATTCTTTTTATATTTGAGTCTGTTGGTAAAATTTTGTCATATTCATTTTTAAGACTATGGTACATTGGTCTTGTTTATATTTGAGTTTATGCATAAATATTGGTTGTGTGGATACTTGAGTCTATAGGTAAACATTGCTTAATAATCTAATCAACAAGTATTCACCAGGTAGTCGGCTTCTTTTGGTGGTTAGTGTTATCCCTTTTCAAGGTGTGGCATCAGTATATTAGGCCTCATCAACAGGATATTCCTACTTTCGTATAGATTGTGTAAACTATATTTGAAAGCTAAAATGATTTCTAGAAAAAAAATCGCCATTCCTGAGATATTCGTACCTAGGCTGGCACTGCAAATGGATCTTTGAAGTATACTCAACACACAGACCAACAAATCAAACATGATGTGTACAGGGGCATTTTTGTTTTTAACTTCATCTGCTTCTCTGAGACTGTGGTATAGAGAAGCAAATATGAGCTGTTGGAGAAAACGAAAAAGGAGGAAATTATCATTGGTGGCTGGATGTTATGCAGAAAAAAAAATCTTCAGTTCTGGAGGTTTTGGTTAGAGTTGCACGAAATAATCAAGCAGAGAAGTACATTAAGCATTGCCATATTTTTGCTGCACTAGCATGTCACATGAAGAGAGAAACTGTACAATAGTTTACACATCATTTGCCTTTCTGCGTATATATCAAGAGAAGCACTAATAAATATATAGGTGGACATACAAGTAGGTGCATATATAAAAAACAGTGGATGAATTTATATTATTTCCTGTAGGATGTAGGATGTTATATTTTACAGCTATACAGTTCTATTTTTCATATATATATATATATATATATATATATATATATATTTATGATCTTGTGTATTTAGGCAGCAATCCTTCTTTCATGCACATTTCATTGTATATGATAGACAAGGTGCTTTTATTTAGTTTTTATACAATTTCTCATGCGATCTAATAATTTTTTTCTTTTCAGATGATAAATTATATAAAAACTGTACGGATGTTCTTTTTATCCGAGCACTTTCGGCTGTACATTGAGCCATTTTCAAGGATTAAATATTTTAACTGTTAAATAAGAAATAGTTTGTTGTATGTATGTTTTATAAAATATTTTAATTTTTCAAAACACGGCCAAGATATTGTGTCCATGTTCAAAGTTAATATTATTAAGTGTTAGTATTTTGTTTTTATTATTAAGGCTTCCATTATTTTAACCTTTTTTTTGCATGTAGATGACGCTATTATATTAGTGTTGTCTATATCTATATATATATATACACACACATACTTAGTGGAGTAAAGTTATTTTAAGTAGGATGTTATATTTTGCAGCTATATATACAGTTATCACTTTTGTATATATATATATATATATATATATATATTATAATAGGAGGCACGGTGGAGTAGTGGATAGTGGCTCAGACTGAAGAATCGGTGAGCTGAGTTCGAATTCCATTCAAATCCATTACATTCACTTACATGCTAATACCCTTGGGAAAGGTATGAATCCTCTTCTTCTCTCCCCAGCTATGGGTAAATAAGAGGACAGACTGGGTTCTATAGCCTTGGATGGCAACTGGTCAAGTAGAAGGACAACTCTGAATTCAAAAACCTGCAGAGTGTTGTTTGTGGACCTTGTGGTATGTGGTGCACCAGGTTTCTGTATTCGACCCTTTAATAAGTGTGGTTGGTTCTGCACAAAGCCTTCACCACCATAATCAAATCATATATGCTGGTGTCTGGGTTGTCGGTTCCTAGGAACTGAGCTGCTTGACCCTCATACATAGAATACGACAAAAAAAAATTGATTTTGGTTATATTTTAGCTTGACACTACATTTTAATGAAAACTCTAACATTTTTAGGCATTTAAAACAACATGCCTGCCCGCACACACAATTCCGTAAAATACTTGTCGAAAACACAACTATACTTCGACATGAAAACAATAGACAAAAACTAAAAATACTTGAAGCATTATACATCAAACAGTTAAAACCCAACCTAAACAAAATCAATTATGGCATCTCAACAAATATTCTTAAATGTCTATAATTGGTAACAGAAGCCATTGGTTTATACCAACAGTTTTCCTTATTTCATTCTACAATTCACTCTCGTGTAGTCATGTGTGACGTCATGAGATGCGGTGCGATTTTCGCTTCTAGCGTCTTATATGCGCCTGTTTATTGTTGCTTAGTGATCAACTATGTAAACAATGACAGACTATTATCACTGTCGTGTCCGTATATTGTTTAATATGTTTGTGATTTACATCTTTGATAATGGCTTAAGTAAGCCGAAAGCTTAGATTATATTAAAAAAAATATGGATCAATATTGTGAATTTCTTTCTTCGTTTAATGATAATGTTATCAAACTTATCAGATGTTACGAACAAATTTTACATAAAATAAATAGACAAAATTGTCTATATTATTTAATGAAACGTGTATAAATGAAAATATGCTGCCTAAATACACACAATATATAAATATATATATATATATATATTAGGATATTACACCAAAATCATGTCAAAATCACTGCACAATAGAAGTCGTGTTTTGATGCATATTAATGCATCTCATCGGGCAATTGTAAATTACTGGCAAGTGAAAAATTTATTTAGATTTAAAAGCAAAATAAAACCCCTTTTTACAAAAACAAGAAAAAATATCCTAAAAAAAATGATATTGCTGTATTTTGTATTTAGCCCTCTTTTAAATTAAATGTTATGGATAGAGGAATTGTACTCTATTCGTTCTCATCTTACCGGGATATATATATATATATATATATATATATATATATATAGTAATGATGAACACTAATGGGTATGTTTCAATCCTCATAAATACATTGGACCCTATTGTAAGTGGGGGTAATATGCTAAGTAGTCCACCACTAGCAGTGGTTTACCTATTTCACGTTGCTGGCGAGTATTGAATTTTGTTGATGTTATAAAGATTACCATTTCATTTCCAACCTCTGTTTTGATTATTCCTCATTAGGTAACCCTTTCTAGGTTTCAACAATATATATGAGAGATATTTGGCATATACATTGGGCAACAATCACATTTATACATATTTCATTGAATGTGATGGACAGTTTCTTTTAAAATTGCTTCATCTGTATGTATATATATATATATATATATATATATATATATATATATATATATATATAGAAATACAGTCTTAAAGTGTGTTATATTTATGGGATAAAGTGCTCAATATCAGAAATAGTATGAACCTGATGACGTGGCCTGATGATTGCATCTAGCAAGAAACAGACTGTCTCTTCTAAGTGTTGACTTCAATGTTCACTTTTATTATATATATATATATATATATATATATATATATATATATATATATATATATATATAAAGTTTAAAGACAGTTTAATTGATGATTTAACATTCTCCATAAGTAAATAAACTACTCCACTATTTTGCCAGTAGGCTATATATATTGATGTATCACTTTACAATGCCCAGTTTTAACTTGTGCCTGATGATTGCTACATGACTGAAACTCAAGGTTGTATCAAATGTTGAGAGACAATGTATATTTATTCTTAATGTGTGTGTGTATATATATATATATATATATATATATATATATATATATATATATGAATGATATGTGCATGCAAATGTTAGGAGGGAAAAGTCAGTTTTGAAGAGTATGGCCAGTGTTGAATTTCAGAAATGCATGCTGGGAAATTTTGCATGTCTATAAGAGTAATTATGATGATAAACCAAAACTAATATGAGACTATTTACATTATTCAGACTATTGTCCTCATCTTTGTCGCCATATTTATCACAAGGTTTGTATGCTCCGGCCTTCTTCAGGTGGTAGGAATTTTGAACTGTACCCTTTATTTCACTTACTGGGATAGACTGTTCTAGCTCCATGTGCCGTGTTTGATGGATGTCAGTTATCATTTATCTCCTGCTAATTTCCCTCTGATAAATATGCTGACAAAGATGAGGACAATAGTTCGAATAATGTAAATAATGTACATCATACCTCATCTCAGAAATATAGGCAGCCTCTAATATGAGATTCTTGTTAAAATATTTATTTCAGATCTACTAATGCATTAACAATGCAATTGAAATATGCATATAATAGTTTTTCCAACTTTTCCGCAGTTCCTAGGGTGACATATACACTCCTCTGTTTCTTCAGCAATGCATCTACCATCAAATTTCTTAAAAATGACCAATATTTGCAGGTGTGGAGTTTGTTTGTATCACAAAATCTTAGAAGTCTATGAAGAGAATTATCAATGCTTTAGGTTATATCTCCTTACTTTTTTCAGAGTATAATATCTACACTGCTCAGAAAAGAAAGTAAGTAAATTGATTTGACAATGATTTCCCTTGAGATAAATTCACCTTGACCTATGCATAAGATAAACATCTGTACAAGTGAACATGCCATTTTTTTGTGTTTACTTTTGTCATTTAATTATATAAACAATCTTCCCCTCTTCAAGTCTGGGGTGGCCTGACGATTGCATCTAGCATGAAACAGACTGTTGCCTCTAAGTGTTGAATTCTATGTTCACTTTTATATTTACACACGCTCTATCTCTGATATTGAGCACTTTGTCCCATAAATATAGCACATGTTAAGGTTATATTTCTTCATCCACCGCAAGGAAAGTTGGCTCCCTGAGCCTCACCAGGAAGTTTTCCTCCCCGGAGTCGATCCCCCAGATCTACAAATCAACAATTCGCCCTTGCATGGAGTATTGCTGCCATATATGGTCTGGTGCCCCTTCTGTTTGCCTCGGAGTTCTTGATAGGCTCCAGAGGCGGATATGCAATATAATTGGCCCTGATCTGGCATCTCGTCTACAGTCACTTTCTCACAGACAAGTACTGTTGCCTCCCTCTGTCTGTTCTACAAATACTTTCATGGAAATTGCTCCGAGGAGCTGCATTCGCTGGTTCCCAGACGTCATGAGTTCCAGCGCCTTACGAGGCTGGTATCCCACTCTCACCCCTTCACTGTCGAAACTCCTAAATGTAGCTGTCTCTTCTACTCCACTAGCTTCATGTCTCACACCTCTCGCCTGTGGAACTCCCTTCCCTATTCCTGGTTCCCTGTGAGCTATAATCTCCAGCTATTCAAGTGTAATGTCAATCGACATCTCCAGTTGCCTTGATCTATCCACTACCCTCATCCTTTCTTCTATCACTCCTATCTGATCTTGCTCTAAACTTTCTGTAACCCCTTGCATCCTAGTGGCTTCCCACCTTGCTTGGGGTGAAATGTTTAAAAAAAAAAAAAATTATATATATATATATATATATATATATATATATATATATATATATTTCATTACTGTTGTAAAATTAGATTACCCTTTACAACCTTTAGTCCTGGGTATGACAAACTACATCCAGTAGCAAAGCCTCTGATTGTGAGACTGGAAGTTTTGAGGAGCATGGTACCACCTCTTAATTGCTGTTGTTCACAGGTCCACCTTGAACATTGGTCATAGCACCTGTTAGTGTTTTTGCTATAGGGAAATAGTGTCCCCCCCTACCAAAAAATATGAAACATCATGAAAGTATGTAAATACATATTAACAGTAAAAATACCAGCAATACATTTTTGTATCAAAAAATTACCAACAATACATTTTCTATAGTTGAAGGTATACAATTTTGTTGTAGATTTATTTAGTTGAAGACATAAAATTGTTTCAAAATCTTTAGATTTCAACATTAAATAACACACACAGGTTCTTATGCCACTAAACAAAATAAATCAACCAGCCTTGCAACCTGTCATATGGCCATATCACATTAAAGCACTAGTTTCTATACAGTCACCAAAGTTAAGCAGTGTTGATTCTGGTCTGTACCTAGATGGGTAACAGCTTGGGAAAACTTGGTGATGTGAGGGGGGTTTAATGGATAATGGCTCGGAATTATTAATTGAAAATCCAAGTTGGGTTTGCTATATTCACCTATGTGCTTTAGAAATTTCAACTCCCTCCTCCTGATATTGAGTATAAGTGTTCTTTTTGCTTCCATTTTCTCTAAAACCTTGTTCTTGCTCACATGGTATTCTCAGCATCCTTCTGTGGAATCACATTTCTCTAGCCTCAAGTCTATTCTTCATCATTGACCAGTATTCATTATCATATAGGTTACTCATTGTTTTTCTTTGACCCTCTTGCCTTCAATACATCCTGTAAATATCACATTTTCTAAAACATCTTTCCTCATCATGTGCTTTAGAAATTTCAACTCTCTCCTCCTGATGATAAGTGTAAGTGTTCTTTTTGCTTCCATTTTCTCTAAAACCTTGTTCTTGCTCACATGGTATTCTCAGCATCCTTCTGTAGAATCACATTTCTCTAGCCTCAAGTCTATTCTTCATCATTGACCAGTATTCATTATCATATAGGTTACTCTTGCCTTCAATACATCCTGTAAATATCACATTTTCCAAAACATCTTTCCTCATCATGTGCTTTAGAAATTTCAACTCTCTCCTCCTGATGATAAGTGTAAGTGTTCTTTTTGCTACCATTTTCTCTAAAACTTTGTTGTTGCTCACATGGTATTCTCAGCATCCTTCAATACATCCTGTAAATATCACATTTTCCAAAACATCTTTCCTCATCATGTGCTTTAGAAATTTCAACTCTCTCCTCCTGATGATAAGTGTAAGTGTTCTTTTTGCTACCATTTTCTCTAAAACTTTGTTGTTGCTCACATGGTATTCTCAGCATCCTTCTGTGGAATCACATTTCTCTAGCCTCAAGTCTATTCTTCATCATTGACCAGTATTCATTATCATATAGGTTACTCATTGTTTTTCTTTGACCCTCTTGCCTTCAATACATCCTGTAAATATCACATTTTCCAAAACATCTTTCCTCATCATGTGCTTTAGAAATTTCAACTCTCTCCTCCTGATGATAAGTGTAAGTGTTCTTATTGCTACCATTTTCTCTAAAACTTTGTCATTGGTCACATGTTTATCATAGTCCATGGTATTTTTAGCATCCTTCTGTAGAAACACATTTCTGTTGCTTCAAGTCTCTTTTCATCTTTGAGAAGATTGTCCAGCATTTATTGCCAAAAAGGAGAACTGGTATTACATAACTGTTCAGTATTTTTCTGTTTCTTAATACTTTACTTACCTTTTGGAAGGCATATTTCACTATCCCAATGGGCCTTCAGATTTCAGTGCCACATTTCCTGTCCTCTGTTAAAACACTCTATAGATATTTAAATTCTTCTGTTTTTTAGATTTTGGTATCTCCAATTTGTGATTTGCATATTAGGCTGTTCCTTAGCTATTGTAAATTTATGTAGTGTTAGCTCTGCATACATTCTGCAGGATGTGTAAATTTGGATAAACACGTTGATTTTCTTTCATTAAACTAGTTTTTTTTTAAGCTAAAACAGGTTTGCTTCATTGTAGCAGAAAAACATGTCAAAGAAAAGATCAAACACAGACAAAATAATTACAGGTCGAAATCTTTTTTTTTTGTTTTTATAGTTTTATATGAAATAACAATCTCCTCACTGAAGATGACTTAGAATGAAATCATTTATTAATCATCATCCCCTTTACATTTATAATCATCGAGGGGATTTGAATGCAGAAGCCATATTGAATTTCCTCCACAACATTCTATTAACAGCAGCCATTAGTAATTCTGGTGTAGTCATACTTTTCCATTGTTTGATATTGTCTAACAAGGTTTTGTGTTGGTGTCCTCTTCTGCATTTACTTTTAATAGTGTCTTGCAAGATGATCTTGCACAGACTGTTGTGCCTTGTAATGTGTCTAAACTACATCATTTTTCTTTTTTGACAGTGTTGAGACTGTTCTTGCTAACTCACAGAACTTTCGACACATTAATACACATAAATTTATAATTACTGTTTGTAATCAAAGTCATCTTTTGAAACATTTTGTTTTCAAGTCTCTTGATTTTTCTTGGGTTGGTAATACTCTTTGTAGGTTAGTATTGTATGAATGCTTGTATTTTTTGGTGCTATATTATCTTTGTTCTCAGGAATCTTTTCTGTGTGGCATCCAGCAAGGAATAGGTGACTCCTCACAATTCGTTCAAATTCTAAACTTTCATGGACTCTCTTCTAAGGGTGGTGATTGGTTCATCTTAGCCAATCAACATCTTTGCTCCATATCTGTCTAGCTGGTGTCAACATTCATAAAATGTTCTTGTTCCTATGCTTTAGCAGTTGCTGGATCTAACCAACACCTTTATCAAGATAAAGGCGTTGGTTAGATCCAGTGACAGGACCCAAAGAGTGTGAGTTCAATACCCAATTAAGGCAGTGGAGAACTTTCAGAGGGAAATTAACAGGAGATAACTGATAACTGACATCCATCAAACATGGCACATGGAACTAGAACAGTCTACCCTAGTGAGTGAAATAAAGGGTTCAGTTCAAAATTCCAACCTCCTGAAGAAGGCCGAAGCATGCAATGGCCGAAACATTGTGATAAATATGGCGACAAAGATGAGGACGTTAGTCCAAATAATGTGAATAATGTTATAATTTTTTATTAATCTTTCTTTCTCTAATTTATCAATTTTAGTTATGAATTTTAACTGTTTTAACTTATTTTATTTTATTAGTAGTCATATTAGTATTATTTCCTTTAGACTAAAATAAAGAGAAAGTCACGTCATATTATTTTGAAATAAGAGTGTCTGCTATCCTGATATAAAGCTGATCTGAATAAATACAAGCTTATCCAAGTAATTAGATCCTTAGCCATGGCGTTCTTTATTAAATGCCAATTCATAGAGCAATAGCCCAGAGGGCTATCTCAAATCTTGTTCCACTAGGAGAAAAGATTTTTAGATTCAGTTTGGGTTTACGGTAGTTTGCTGTCATAGTTAACTTAAGAAATGTTTGCATTTTATATTTGGAATAACTTCAGCTTACTTAAAAATGTAAGATTTATTACATTCAAACTTGGCATTTTATTTGCAGAACAAAATTTTTGTGTGAAATTCTCTGAAAAATGTAATTCAGGAAACTTAATTTTGTTACTTTGAAGTTAATTTAACATTTTTCATTTAAAGTTAATTTAATATTTTTCACCATTAAATTTTTCTTCATAAAACCAAATCCAGCAATGATCAACTTCATTTTTTTTTTTGCATAATCTTTATTTCTGTTCCTAACAAATGAAAAAAGTATGTTGAATTTTTACACGTCTTATAAAAGAATGTAACATTTTAATTTTACTTGATTTAAAGAAATAATTTATTAATTCTGTTTATATTGTTCAGACTGTTGTCCTCATCTTTGTTACCATATTCACAAAGTTCTGGCCATTGTATACTCCGGCCTTCTTCAGGTAATTGGGATATCAAACTAAACCCTTTATTTCATCCACTGGAGTAGATTGTTCTAGTTCCACGTGCCATGCCTCTTCCGGGTGGCTCACTATAAGTTATTTTCCTTTAACTTCAGATCGAAAATCCAATCATCTGAAGAAGGCCTAAGTGTACGAGGAACGAAACATTATGAATGTGGCAACAAAGATGAAGAGAACAATCCAAGCAATGTAACTAGTATAAATAATCATGCTACCTCAACTCAGAAATATAAACAGATAGAAAGTAACTTTAGCTTATTTAATTGAAGGAAGTGTAAGATTTATTTATTTATTTTCTTCAGACTTGCTATATTATTTGATGTTTTCATCGCAAAAACAATTATTTATTGTGTGAAATTCTCTAAAAAAATGTAATTCAGGAAACTTAGTTTTGTTACTTGTTGTTTAACATTTTTTGTTTAAAGTTAATTTAATATTTTTCTCCATTAAATTTTTATTCATAAAACCAAAATCAGTAATGATCAACTTCATTTATTTTTGAATAATCTTTATTTCTGTTCCTAACAAATGAAAAAGGATGTTGAATTTTTACACTATTGTAACATTTTAATTTTACTTGATTTAAAGAAATAATTTATTAATCCTATTTTCCTAGTATTTTTGATTACACATGTTACAAAGTCTCTCTCAAGAATTTGTTAATTTTAATAATGTTTTATATTTAATTTTTAACAAACTTTTCTTCCAAAGACTTTTTTCTTTGATTCTGCAAAATTTATTTAAAAATTCTCTTATTTATTACATAAAATTAATTTAATATTTCTCTCTATGATATTGCTATTCATAACAACAAATATATTGATGAGATTTAATTTTTTATGAGTTATTTGTGTTTTTCTTTCTAAAAGGTATTTAAAAAAGGAAACTGAATTTTAGTTTGGTCTAACTTTTAAAAAAAATATAAGAACAGGATATTTATATGACAAAATTAATGAAAAATAATTGAAGAATATTGTTATGCAAAATTAATATAATTAAATTTGATAAATTTAATTTGATATTTTTAGATATCATAAACAAATTATATATATATATATATATTTATTATATATATATATATATATATATATATATATATAAAAACTAAACTATTCATTTTAAAGAGTATGTCAAATTTTTACCACATATTCAACTTGCTCAAACCTGCCCCATAATTCTTGGTTCTGAATGTTGAATCTACTGTAAACTACTACATATATACTCTGCCATAATATATGATGACATTCCTGCAAATATCACAGGAAATCATTCAAACACTGAAACTCTGACCATGTGGTATTTCTGCCATCACTTCTATGTTCAGTTAGCAAAGAAAAGTTTTAAAACCTTTTTGAATCTTGTTTTGATGATGAGAAATCAAGCATCACAACAAAATGGAGTCTAATGACTCAGAGTGCTCATTTGAAGGATATACAGCCCAGGTTGTTCTAGAATTTGAGGAAAATGTAGCAGAAATGCAAGATG
>CAHIKZ030004384.1:4527500-4620000 GCA_903632075.3 Acanthosepion pharaonis | reverse complement strand
ATATCCATTCACTTTGCAAAGGAAGTCTATGCAAAACATATTTGCTGACTATGACGAACAATTAAAAAAAAAAAACACTCACAATTTAACAGTCACCATATTTGGTGACCACAACAAGCAAAGAAACAGACTTTAATAGCCACCATATTTGGTGATACAATAACACGCACATCAGCTTACTTTGCTGATTGGAGCTAAAAGTGGCTGTTTATTTTACATGCTTAATTATGTCTCCTGCAGTTCACATCAGGTCACATGACTGTTTTTTATTTATGATTATCTATATTTAGTTTTTTTATTTAGCCAAGGGGAGATAACTTTTGTCGCTCACAACAGAAGCATCAAAGGCTGAATCCCTGAAGAGATTTATTCAGATGTGGCAATACAAGAAATTACTTTCTTTTCTTCCTTTTTGGCAATTTATTAGTTTTGATTTGATTTTTTTTAAGACTCAACCTTCTATGCATTATTTAAAGCTGAAATGTTTCAATGTGGAGTAATGGATAGCGGCTTGGATTGAGGAATCGGAGAGCCGAGTTCGAATTCCAGTCGAATCTATTACATTCACTTACGTACTAATACCCTTGGGAAAGGTGTGAATCCTCTTCTTCTCCCTCCAGCTATGGGTAAATAGCAGGACAGACTGGGTTCTATAGCCTTGGATGGCAACTGGTCTAGGAGAAGGAAAACTCTGAATTCAAAACCTGCGGAGGGTGAATGGAGTCTCTCTGAGCCTTGGTTGGCAATCCATTTAGTGATGGTGTCACGATAAAAACACCCTTGATAGCCCTAGTGAAGCATCTAGAATTCAGCTATTTGACAAGATTACGAACTGCACCAATCAAAAGTATTAGCTATGACAGATAAGGAATACTGGAAAGGTGTAGTGAGTTCAATCTCAGCTGAGGCCGCAAGATGATGCTGATGTTTCAATGTCTTGATATTAACATATTCTTTTTAGGAAAAAATGATTTTTTCCAGATACAAGCCCTACTATTTAACTTATAACTGGGAGATGGTTTCACACCTATCCTAAGTGTATTTGTCGAAATATAAGTGAATTTAACTAATCTTCCAGATTTCTTATTCTTCACATCTCGCCATCCATCACTGCTATTTATTAGAAAATTCAAACAAAAGGTTTCATTAATTTTCACAGTGATCCTTAATGAAATTTCATCATTTCCCAGGCTATTTTAACCTAGTTGTATTATCTTAAACCATAGAAGAATGATATATTTCCATGACTGTTCAAAAACCATGCTACTAACTTCGGTTCCAACCTGATATCACTATTTTGTAAAATCTTTGCCTTATTACTCTGTTGTCATACTGGGGCATAAATCCTTATCTTTGAAGAAAATCAAGTTATAGCAACAAAGATGAAGAAGAGAAAAGTACAGGTGAACGCAGCATGCCCATTTTACTTACGGATAATTTACAACTTGAGAAACATCCATAATATCATTTTCAGCAAAGCTAACTCTTGGCCGAAAACTCCTTATGAGATACATTAATCAAATCTCAACTACAATATGTCTCTGTAAATGTTGTACCGATTTTGTTAACACCAAAAGCCAGCAAGTCAAGCAAGAAAGAAGATAGCATTCTCCTTCCTAATTTGTTTAAACAGTGCAAATTAGAAACGAAAAGCCACAGATGTAGATATATTGACAGTAATGTTGGATTTTATGGTCAGCCAGCCAAATATCATGGCTGTGTAAATGGAGATAAGACTTGTGATGTTTCAGCATACGTAATATTGTTAGAGCCACAGTGTCTTGTTTTGGGGGAAGACTGCTGTTTACGCAGGCCTGCCCTCCTGGGGATAGGGTTTCTGTAGAGGTATATTTGCAAATCTCCAAAAGGAAATTATCTTTATTGATACAGACACTTAATTTGATTTTGGTGTTGTTTTTTTATTTGTATGATGTCAATACTTAATAAAGAAACTCGGCTGTAGATCTGAGTGTCGGAAACTTGGACAACATTTAATCAGTTTCAAATTTTGTTCAGATAACAGAACTTCTCCTTCATACATTCATTGTTAACACATTATTTCGGCTGATCGATTCTCCATTCCTCGCCATATATAAAATCCTTAAAAAAAAAAGAGAGAAAATATTTTTTACAGTAAATATTTACAGAGAAAAAAATGCTATTTACATTGCTCAGACTATCATCCTTATCTTTGTTGTCTTATTTATCCCAACATTTCGGCCATTGTATGCTCCGGCCTTCTTCAGGTGGTTGGAATATCAAACTGAACCCTTTATTTCGCTTGCTTGGGTAGACTGTTATAGTTCCATGTGCCATGTCTAATGGATGTCAGTTATCAGTTATCTCCTGGTAATTACCCTCTCCAAGTTCTCCACTGCCTTATCCAGGTTAAGTTAGATCCAGTGACAGGACCCAAAGAGTGTGAGTTCAATACCTGGTTAAGGCAGTGGAGAACAAATCCAGTCACCAAAACAAATTCCTTCAAAAATATAAGCATAAGATAATCATGAACATTGCCACCACAAAAAAATATGAACAAAAGATGAGTTTAGCAGCTTCTAGAATTTTGTTTTAAGAAAGCCATTTTTAAGCCAGCTGTCAGATCCAGTCATCTTGCTTGGATTGTCATGATCGCTTCAGGTGTTGAAATGCTTAAATATTTTATTTTCATTTTCTCGAACAGTCTCTAATCTGGGCTGATACCCTTCAACTAACAAAGACCAAAATCAAGAGTTTGTTGAAAGATTTTTCACAGCAAAACCTGCAGAATTTTACTCAAAAGGTATCAAAGAGCAACTTGATGAGTGGCAACAAGTCATTTCAAATAATAGTGGATATGTAATTAAATAAAATATAAATGGACTTTAATTTTGGAAGAAGAGAATTGATGAACAAATAGGGAAATTATTTATGATTCAACACATTACAGGTCGTCATCAACTTATGATTACGATTGGTTACAACCTGTTGGTTGTAAATCAATATATTCATGACTAGGTCTGTAATTAATTTTGCAATCTTTTCATCCTTTTTTCAGGGTTATTGTATTTTTAAAAATAATTTTTAAGGTTTCTTTGCTTTTGATACCATTTACATCATATCGCTACACAGTTTTGTTTTTTATAACTGTAGCTCACTTTTTATTTTATTTTTTTAGCATTTCACCCCAAACAAAACGTGGGGGGAGGGGCGTCCTGGGTAAGACGTTAAACTACATCCACTTCCTGTGTAAGACATTAACCTACATCCGCTTCCTGGGTAAGATGTTAAACTATGTCCAGCGGGAGGTTTTGAGGAGTGTGGAACCACCTCTTAATTGCTGGTGTTCCCAGGTCCACCCTGACCCGGGGTGGTAGCACCTGTTAGGGTCCCAGCTATGGGAAAATAGTTAACTATTACCAGCAATACTTATTTGAAAAAAAATTATTACCAGCAATAGAATTTTGAAGGAAATATATTACCAGAAACAGATTTTTGACAAAACAAAATATTACCAGCAATAAAATTTTTGTCGGCAATAAATAACCCATTGAGGTTCATATGCCGTAAAACAGAATAAACCAAACCAATCTAAACCAAAGAATACATACTCTATCCATACAAAATTATCCTAAAAATGTTGTCAGCATTAAATAACCCATTGAAGTTGATATACCATAAAACCAAATAAACCAAACCAATCTAAACCAAAGAATACATACTCTATCCATACAAAATTATCCTAAGAATGTTGTCGGCATTAAATAACCCATTGAGGTTGATATGCCATAAAACAAAATAGACCAAACCAATCTAAACCAAAGAATACATATTCTATTCATACCAAATAATCCTAGAAATATTGTCAGCATTAAATAACGCATTGAGGTTGATATACCATAAAACCAAATAAACCAAACCAATCTAAACCAAAGAATACATACTCTATCCATACAAAATTATCCTAAAAATGTTGTCAGCATTAAATAACCCATTGAGGTTGATATGCCGTAAAACAAAATAAACCAAACCAATCTAAACCAAAGAATACATATTCTATCTATACAAAATTATCCTAAAAATGTTGTCAGCATTAAATAACCCATTGAGGTTGATATGCCGTAAAACAAAATAAACCAAACCAAACCTTGCAAAGCGGTAGTGCCACTAGCACACAAGGGGTTAGAGGGTGACAGCCAGAGTAAAGAGGAGGTGTTTGAGGAAAGGATAAAGAGAATGACAGGGATCAGGATCAAGGCATCAGGAGATGTCGATTGACATTACATTTGAATATTTGAAGATTATTGTTATCAGGGAAGCAAGTAAGAAGAAAGGAGATCCACTGATGGGAAGTGCGAGAAAAGAAGCTGTTGAAGTGGAAGAGGCAGTTACATTTAACTGTTTCAACAGTGAAAGGGTGGGACTGAGATGTCAACCGAGTAGCACACTTAAATTCATGCAGTTGGGGTACCAGCGAAAGTATCTCATGAGAGTAGTTACCATGAAAATATTTGTAGAAAAGACAGTGAAGCCATATCACGTCTGCAAGAAAGTGACTGTAGATGAGATGCCAGATCAGGACCTATCACATTGCCAGATCAAGACCTAAGTGCAGAACCTTTCACAGCTTTACAAATTTTTTTTCTGTCCTTCAAAGTCATTGGTACTTTAGAGTGTGATAACTTGGCCCTGATCTGGCATCTTGTCTACAGTCACTCTCTCACAGATGCGCCGTCGCCTCTCGCTGTCTGTTTTACAAATACTTTCATGGCAATGGCTCCGAGGAACTGCATTCCCTGGTTCCAAGACTTCATGAGTTCAAGCGCCCTACGAGGCTGGCATCCCACTCTCACCCCTTCACTATCGAAACTCCTAAATGTAGCTGTCACTTCTACACCAATAGCTTCATGTCTCGCACCTCTCGCCTGTGGATCTCCCTTCCTTATTCCAGTTTCCCTGAGAGCTATAATCTCCAGCTATTCAAATGTAATGTCAATCGACATCTCCAGTTGACTTGATCTATCCACGACCCTTCCCCTCATCCTTTCTTCTATCACTCTTATCTGATCTTGCTCCAAATTTTCTGTAACCCCTTGTGTCCTAGTGGCTTCCCACCTTGCTTGGGGTGAAACACTTAAAAAAAAAAAGAAAAAAAAAAGAACATGTGTGATCACATTAACTTTTATTCGTCCTTCTTCCTGTTCAACCTTCATCATTTTTGTGTCGGGATCAATAGCCTTTTCTTTCATTCTAGGCAAGTTGTGTAGTAAACAAACACAATTTCCTCTTTTGGAGTCAAAGAAATATTTCAAAAACATGAACATACTCTGGGGAAAGTGAATTGTACCATGACTCCCCTCACACTGAGTTTGAGGTGCACAAGGGAATTCTAGTGGTGCCAAGAGATGGAGCAGAAATTATCGTAAACCAATCTTGGAAATGCTCATGCTACCAGATAAGTCATAACGAGATGGCCAGACATACCAATTTACAGACGTGTTTGTAAAGACAAACAGTCGTAAGTCGGCAATGACCTGTATCATTTAAGCTTTTCCTGAGAACAATCTCGATCAATGCCCTCTCTGACAAATAAGTTCAAAATCGAAATAAATATGAAGTAATTTGACGAGCCATTCCACATCACAGGAATATCTTTATGAACTTTACCTTAACATCTTAATACCTCAGTGATTCAATGTATACAAAGGCATTAAATTCTTGGTAATATGATGCATTTTTTTGTGACTTGAGGTAGTCATAAGGATAAATATCTACAGACTTGAACTTTGAACAGCATAAAGCAGCAAAGGGCATGTAAACTAGTAAGAATGTCATTGATAATGATTAGATAAGTCTAGCAAGAGACAACTTGGATAGGGAACTTATTTACTGGTATATTATGTCAAGTGACTCTATGGTGATATTGGTATCATGTAACCTAGTATTAACTGTTGTACAGCTGGGTCATCGGCAACTAAAGTGGTCCTTACCACAGATGATAGAGAAGAGGGTGGCTACACACCTAGCAAGATTAAAAACAGGAATTGTAGAGTCAACTCCCATATAACACAATGGGTTAGCAATAGCTATGCATGCAGCTAGTGCTGCAACTACACTAAGTGGACAGCTTCCTAGACTGGTCAACAGCCAGGGCTGAGAATCCCCCCTTGATGGAATAAACAGCTATGTGTGTGTGAGCAAGGCAAGAGCATTCATGTTGGAGGACATTGGTAGTGGTTTAATCTGGAGAGGAATAGGCTTCGTCCAAGACATACTACATATAGATGAATGCCTCTCCAGCATACAACCCAGATATTTAGGGGGATCTGGTTATCTAATCAGCTGCACTGCCACCCAAAGGCAAAACATGACTATTGAACTGATAAGGATGATGTTAAGACTGATATTTATCTAAGATTGTGTTATCCTGCGAGGGTTGAGCTCTTTATGATAGGGAAGATTTTAGTGAGAATTGACAGTTACACATTGCTCTATTCTTGGCATAAAATACACTCTTACCTCAGCCAGCTTTCTGTTAAAAATCTATTACTTTGGGATTAGCAATTGCGATTGATATGACCTTCATCCAAGATCAAAAAGACACTTTGACACTGATGCATCATACATTCTTATGACAGTAAAATTCTGCCTGTCTTTGATTCCAAAAACAGTTAGAAGTTAAAGAATTTGAGAGAAAGCAACATTTAGGGTGATTACTTAGGAACATTCTGTTTCAGAGATTACAACATTGATTCGTATGTCTTTTATTTTTCTGTGCACGACGTCACCTCTCTTAAATGTCTCCTGCCTTCATTTAACACTTTGACATTTTTTCTTCTTTGCTTTTATTCTCTGCTTTTCTTTTTTTATTTAATAATACCATTTTTTTTTCTCTTGATTCCTTCCTTTGTCACTTTTTATACGTTATTTATTCTTTTCTTCTATCCTCTCTCTTTTTTGTTCTCATTCTTTTTTTTATTTTGTTTTTCTCTACCTTCCTTTTGTCTTTCTATGTCTCTCTCCCTTTTGTCGCTCTATGTCTCTCTCCATTTTGTCATTCTATATCTCTCTCTCTCCCTTTTGTCTTTCTATGGGTCTCTCTCCCTTTTGTTTTTCTTTGCCTTTCTCCCTTTTTGTCTTTCTTTACCTTTCTCCCTTTTGTCTTTCTTTACCGTTCTCCCTTTTGTCTTTCTTTGCCTACCACCCCTTTGTCGTTCTATGTCTCTCACTCTTTTGTCTTTCTTACCTTTCTCCCTTTTTTCTTTATATGTCTCTCTCCCTTTTGTCTTTCTTTACATTTCTCCCTTTTGTTTTTCTATGTCTCTCTCCCTTTTGTCTTTCCTTACATTTCTCCCTTTTGCCTTTATTTGCCTACCACCCTTTTGTCTTTCTATGTCTCTCTCTCCACCTTTGTCTTTCTATCTCTCTCTCCCTTTTGTCTTTCTTTACCTTTCTCCCTTTTGTCTTTCTTTACCTTTCTCCCTTTTGTCTTTCTATGTCTCTCTCTCCACCTTTTGTCTTTCTATCTCTCTCTCCCTTTTGTCTTTCTTTTACCTTTCTCCCTTTTTTTTTTCTTTTACCTTTCTCCTTTTTGTCTTTCTATGTCTCTCTCTCCACCTTTGTCTTTCTATCTCTCTCTCCCTTTTGTCTTTCTTTACCTTTCTCCCTTTGTCTTTTTTTACCTATCTCCCTTTTGTCTTTCTTTTTTTACCTTTCTCCCTTTTGTCTTTCTATGTCTCTCTCTCCACCTTTGTCTTTCTATCTCTCTCTCCCTTTTGTCTTTCTTTACCTTTCTCCCTTTTGTCTTTCTTTACCTTTCTCCCTTTTGTCTTTCTATGTCTCTCTCTCCACCTTTGTCTTTCTATCTCTCTCTCCCTTTTGTCTTTCTTTACCTTTCTCCCTTTTGTCTTTCTTTACCTTTCTCCCTTTTGTCTTTCTTTACCTTTCTCCCTTTTGTCTTTCTATGTCTCTCTCTCCACCTTTGTCTTTCTATCTCTCTCTCCTTTTTTGTCTTTCTTTTACCTTTCTCCCTTTTGTCTTTCTTTTACCTTTCTCCCTTTTGTCTTTCTATGTCTCTCTCCCCCCACCTTTGTCTTTCTATCTCTCTCTCCCTTTTGTCTTTCTTTTTTACTTTCTCCCTTTTGTCTTTCTTTTTACTTTCTCCCTTTTGTCTTTCTATGTCTCTCTCTCCACCTTTGTCTTTCTATCTCTCTCTCCTTTTGTCTTTCTTTTTACCTTTCTCCTTTTGTCTTTCTTTTTTTACCTTTCTCCCTTTTGTCTTTCTATGTCTCTCTCTCCACCTTTGTCTTTCTATCTCTCTCTCCCTTTTGTCTTTCTTTACCTTTCTCCCTTTTGTCTTTCTTTACCTATCTCCCTTTTGTCTTTCTTTACCTTTCTCCCTTTTGTCTTTCTATGTCTCTCTCTCCACCTTTGTCTTTCTATCTCTCTCTCCCTTTTGTCTTTCTTTACCTTTCTCCCTTTTGTCTTTCTTTACCTTTCTCCCTTTTGTCTTTCTATGTCTCTCTCTCTCCACCTTTGTCTTTCTATCTCTCTCTCCTTTTTGTCTTTCTTTTTTTACCTTTCTCCCTTTTGTCTTTTTTTTTACCTTTCTCCTTTTTGTCTTTCTTTTTACCTTTCTCCTTTTTGTCTTTCTATGTCTCTCTCTCCACCTTTGTCTTTCTATCTCTCTCTCCCTTTTGTCTTTCTTTACCTTTCTCCCTTTTGTCTTTCTTTACCTTTCTCCCTTTTGTCTTTCTATGTCTCTCTCTCCACCTTTGTCTTTCTATGTCTCTCTCTCCCTTTTGTCTTTCTTTACCTTTCTCCCTTTTGTCTTTCTTTACCTTTCTCCCTTTTGTCTTTCTTTACCTTTCTCCCTTTTGTCTTTCTATGTCTCTCTCCCTTTTGTCTTTCTTTACATTTCTCACTTTTGTCTTTCTATCTCTCTCTCCCTTTTGTCTTTCTTTACCTTTCTCCCTTTTGTCTTTCTTTTACCTTTCTCCCTTTTGTCTTTCTATGTCTCTCTCTCTCCACCTTTGTCTTTCTATCTCTCTCTCCCTTTTGTCTTTCTTTACCTTTCTCTCTTTTGTCTTTCTTTACCTTTCTCCCTTTTTTGTCTTTCTATGTCTCTCTCTCCACCTTTGTCTTTCTATCTCTCTCTCCTTTGTCTTTTCTTTTACATTTCTCCCTTTTGTCTTTTCTTTTTTACCTTTCTCCCTTTTGTCTTTCTATGTCTCTCTCTCCACCTTTGTCTTTCTATCTCTCTCCCTTTTGTCTTTCTTTACCTTTCTCCCTTTTGTCTTTCTTTACATTTCTCCCTTTTGTCTTTCTATGTCTCTCTCCCTTTTGTCTTTCTTTACCTTTCTCCCTTTTGTCTTTCTATCTCTCTCTCCCTTTTGTCTTTCTTTACCTTTCTCCCTTTTGTCTTTCCTTACCTTTCTCCCTTTTGTCTTTCTATGTCTCTCTCCCTTTTGTCTTTCTTTACATTTCTCCCTTTTGTCTTTCTATCTCTCTCTCCCTTTTGTCTTTCTTTACCTTTCTCCCTTTTGTCTTTCCTTACCTTTCTCCCTTTTGTTTTTCTATGTCTCTCTCCCTTTTGTCTTTCCTTACATTTCTCCCTTTTGTCTTTATTTGCCTACCACCCTTTTGTCTTTCTATCTCTCTCTCCCTTTTGTCTTTCTTTACCTTTCTCCCTTTTGTCTTTCCTTACCTTTCTCCCTTTTGTTTTTCTATGTCTCTCTCCCTTTTGTCTTTCCTTACATTTCTCCCTTTTGCCTTTATTTGCCTACCACCCTTTTGTCTTTCTATGTCTCTCTCCCCCTTTGTATTTCTATCTCTCTCTCCCTTTTATCTTTCCTTACCTTTCTCACTTTTGTCTTTCTATATCTATCTCCCTTTTGTTATTCTATGTCTCTCTCCCTTTTGTCTTTCCTTACCTTTCTCCCTTATGTCCTTTTTGACTACTGCTTCAATTTTGTCTGCTGCCTCCCTTTTTGTCTTTTTCATCTATCACCCCTTTGGTTTTTCTGCCCTCCTTTTTTCTTTAGTTTAATACGGATTACAAAATAAAAATTTACACATTTACCTTGATAACATTCCTCAATACACAAAATCCATTGGTGAAGAATGATTTTCGATTTGTCTTTTTTATATACACATGCACACATATATGAATGCACACATACACGTATATATATATATATATATATATATATATATATATATATATATAATCTATTGCATGAAAAATATTTTATAAACTCTTCAAGATTGTTACATTAATCTTCCCCTCCTCTGTTAATTATATGCAAAAGCCCATGGGGTGTTTTACTCAATCTGGTAAGGACCATTACCAATCCATCAACTGGAAGAGTTGATTCAAAGACACGGTTATTTTCTTGTCTGTTTTTCCTTTCAAACCTCTTTGTTGCATTTTGTTTCCTTTTTCGGCAATAATCACCAGCAACCAGTCATTTGTATCCGTTCACTTTCTTTCACTCCTCGTGCATTCAACTGGCAGGGAAAATATCCTTGGCTACAAAGAGTGCAACAAAATGTTTGGGTGGTTTTATCGTTTTGTTTTGAAATAACCGCAAGCACGACGCCATTTTAGATGTGTTCTTTTTATTCTCACATTAACTTACCATCTCATTTTTATTGAATAAATGAATAGATTTACATGATATCACTTTATTGCAAAGGTGAAAGTAAAGCATCTTTTTCAGGCTGTTGACAGCCAACCTTCCACTTAGGATAAATTCATAGCAAAAGTCGACTGTTATCTGGCCGTCCGCCATTTTTTTAATCATTTACATTCAACCACGTTAACTCAATATGCAAATAGTGATAATAAATTGAAGTCTTTGCTGTGTTAGCATCCGTTTTGACTGCAACCAGGATATTAAAATATGGCAGATCATAATAACTTTGTAACATTTTACACACAGCTGTTTTGGATATGTTGTGTTTGGTTGTGGGGCAACACGTTATTTCCTGTTTTGAGAAAATGCTGGCTTATTGCATATCCACAAGCCACAAAACGTTAGACATGTCGACGTAATTCGGTCTAGACGCAGTCCTTTTGTTCCCCCGTTTTACTCTATAAAGTAAAGGCTTATTATTAAGAATTTGTGCAACTAGCTGCAAAGGCATTCCAGGAGTAGGATTTTTAAGCTGACACCAGTAAGACGTGATAGATTTGTACGATGTATTTATTGAATAATACATTATTGAAAAATTGTCAACATTATGCATTCGTGAATGACATTTAATTTAAATATCTGAGGTGATTTCACAAAAATATTTGAAGTGCCTATATTTTTCAAAAAAAACTTATTTATGAGATTTTTATTGAAATCTGTTTTACGGAACAGTGTTTTTATGAGTTAATAAAATTGTGCATGTTGTGTTGGGGAAAGATTCCATGGATCACTGTTTGAAAAAAAATGAGGAAAAAGATTGTTGCATGTTCAAATAAAATGATATTTATTTAAACATAGGATACACAAATTTTAACTGTAATAATGAAACTTATGAAATAAGTAAATAACTTATGAAATAAAAAATTAGAAAGTTCTTCTCTTTGACTGTAAGGAAACGAACATGAATAGTCTTTTAGTGAGGAAGAGGGAAAGTGGAGTTGGAAGACAAGATCAAAGTTGAGTCTGCTGTGACCTTGATGAGAAAGGCAAGTGCTGAGATGGACTTGTGTCTCTTTACAGCTGTCAGTCCTTCTGCAGAGCTGAATGAATGTTTGGTTTTTATGGTCTCGTATAGGTTCCAGAGGCCTGGGTTTATTTATTGGCAGGATCTGATTTTATTGGCTATTTATTAAATTGAAAATCTGAAGTATGTTTGAAATCCAGAAGGCTGCTCGGGACCCTTGGTGTTTAATTTTGTCATTGGCTCCTTTGATTTGATATTGTTCCCTTCTGTCTATTTTACAGTTATATAGCAATTATGGTTGTGGAAAGATATACATAATTGATTGTGTGTGTTTTGTTTTTCTTCTAACATTTTACCCCAAGCAAGGCGGGAGTTCCACTAACATGCAAGGGGTTACAGAGAGTGAGAGCAAGAGTAAAGAGGGGTGTTTGAGGAAAGGATATAGATAAAGACGGGGATCAGGATCAAGGCATCAGAAGATGTCACTGGACATTACATTTGAATATTAGCTATCAGGGAAGCAAGTAAGAGGAAGGGAGTTCCACTGTCAGGAAGTGTAAGAGAAGCAGCTGTTGGAGTTGAAGATGTGGTTACATTTAACTGTTTTGACAGTGAAAGGGTGGGACTGAGATGCCAAACTAGTAGCAAGCTTAAATTCATGCAGATGGGCACCAGTGAAAGTAGCCTGTCAGAGCAGTTGCCATGAAAATATTTGTAGAATAGACAGAGGGAAGCAACACCACATCTGCGAGAAAGTGATTGATTGCTAAGTTTTAATGTCATCTTTCTTTACAGCTATATTTACATACATAAAAGTGTATTTTCTCTCGTTTGTTAATCTGTCAATTGCTAAGTAAAACACGTGTAAATATTGTTTCGTTGAAATTTATTACATTTCCTTTCACCTGTACTGTCAATGACGACCAGTCATTTGCATGTATGACATTTTTGACAACTGCTTTTAGTCCAACTAGAAGCAGTGCTGCAACAAAGAAATGATAAATAAAATGAGTCTTTTTAAGCGTAGGAATCCTAATCAGTGTATATACTTGTGTATAAGTTGATTTAATGTATAGTATGACTCCTGAATCTTTTTTGGTGAGAAACCTGTTTTTTTTTTTTATGCAGCTTGTGTATAATTTGACCTCAGCTTCTAGGTAGCACTAGTAGGCATAGTAGTTAAATATTGTGGTACTGGGCATCATCATGGGTATATTTTAGAGAAAATAAATGGTCTTCATTATTTTTTTTTTGTATAAAGCTACCCAAAAATGGGAAGAAAAAACACTTTAAAATATCTAATACAAAGATTTAGATACTTTGTTTTCATTCATGACTAGAGTAGATCCTTTACTATTGGCCTGCTTCATACACTGCTTCAGTTTCTTTCATTTTATCGCTACATGAAGAGCAAAACCCCATCCTCTATGTATGCCACTTGAAATCAATAAATACCTTATATAATGCATTATTTTTAAGCTCTTCCAGAAATTACTTACGCATAGTGCAACATCCTATTTTTTGTGTAAAAGAAATGATCATAAAACTTGCACTATACTCGAGTATGTATGGTAATGCGAGATACAGAGAGTAAATAAATTTATAACGGAAGGAGGAGACAGGAAAATTTCTTATCGGTGTCACTTTGGTGGGTTAGAGCTATTAGACTGATATATCTATCTATCTATCTATCTATCTATATATATATATATATATATATATATGCATGTACAGAATGATGCCCAAGATATGAAGTTAAATGGCAACATAAAATTGATATATTCTAGCAAATGAAATATAAAAAGCTTTGAAAGAACCAACAAATGAATGAAACAAATTTCATAAAAGAAGTGACTCAGAAACGGCTGCAGCGAAAATTGTGTGGGATTTTTCATATTGGTCAGAAGATGTTTTATGACTGTTATTTTGGCATACAGCCAGGTCTGTTTTGTTATATAAGCTGTGGGTGTCGAAGTGAGCACTTTCATTTGAGTTAAAGGATTGGAGTTCCAAAAAGGCTACGGCACATTATCTTTGGTGTGATGCTCATATATTTAGTGACACATATAGATTTCGAAATGAATAAACTTGATTTTTATATGAATATATTACACCGAAAAAAATATTTTTAGTTTAAACGAAGCTTCATTTTTTCTTTATCTATCCCTTTTCTTTGTCTCATTGTCATTTTATGTTTTTTTGCAATGTCAATGAACACTCGTTGACACGTTTGTAATATCAAGGAATATTCATCATTTTCATAATGCTCATTGTAATAGAGACTTTGTAATCACAGATACAACTATAATAATGCCATTGAACAATACTGGTGTCAGTTCCCTTTGAATAACACTTGCACTAATAGTACTTGCTCGATAATACTCGCTTGAAATTGTAACATCCAAATAGTGATCTGAATAAAGAAATAGTATAGTGAATAGAGTAGTGATAGAGGATAGTGTAGAAAGGATGATCCATATAGTAATAGAGGATAGAATAGAAATAGTGATCAATTAGACGCCATGCTAATTCCCACATATATTTTCTTTACCATCACGTGTTCTAAGAAAACACAGGCAATCACACTTGAAATATGTGATCGCCTGTGTTTTCTCTCTAGTGATCTGTGTTCAAACTCTAGTGTCAGTAGCAAGACATTATTCCTATATAACATGTTTCAAGACTTAGCAAGCAATAATAGAGATGACTGGATGAACTAACACTGAGAAAGAATGGTATTAAGCGACCAAAAAGCCTTTCTGTTTGTTGTACTTTTACATATAAATACGAAACAGGGACCAAGCAGAAGGTATTCAAAACTAAGTTACCCATATTGCTAAGTTATCACACAGAGATTAATAAGCAAAGGTGGAATGCTATCAAGTGAAAGAAGATTTCTCTAACTTGAATGCCACTTTATTTCACCAGAGATAGTCATGGGAAGTCATTATTTCTTATGCTGTCAGAGATAAGGAAAGCGGCATCTGTCTAGGGTCAGAACTGACTGGCATTATTTTCCCTGCTGATGGGGTAGGAGACTACTACATGCTACATTGTAGCAGTAGATAATCATTGTTGTATCACTACACCTTACTTATCTTTCTTTTAGTTTCTCTTTGTTATTCTTCTTCTCCAAGTTAACAATCTTCCCGCTTCAATTTTCTTAATTCTTTATTAACTTACAATCTTCTTTTTACATTTTCTCCAGACTAATTCTTTTTTCCAATTTAAAAATAAATTCTTATGCGTTTTTAATTACCACCCAACACCATGTTTGAAAAACATTCTGTATCCAAAGTACCAGTTATGATAACGAATAACCTTCGTTCAATAATTCATTCTACAAATTATATTCTCCAAGCATTCTTTCCTTAATATGTCTTCAAAATTTCAGCTCCTTGATTGTTAAATGTTGAACGAATCCAAATGAAGTACTATCAAGAAAATACCTTAAAAGACTTATTCAAAAATAGTAAACTTGATGATATACTGAATTTCCTGAAAGATATTAGACCCTACACCAGGATTTAAATACGTACCAACCCAAAACAATAATCTACAAAGAACTGATAACTTGTTTGTGTAGTTGGAAATCGTCCCCCCTACCTCTGAAAAAAAGGGAAAAAAATGTCCCTTCACCATGCGTTAACATGTCTTCAGTATTCTTTGGCCCTATGGCTATGTCTTTTGCTCGATGAAAAAAAAAAAATTTTGACCTCTCGCGGAATCGTTTTGCCGTTCGTTCTCCCCGTGGTTTAAATATTTTATTAATGCAAATTCTCCCAAGCCCACTGCTGGTGAAGGGTAGGAATGGTCACTGACCGCTCCCCCCCCCCCCAGCACTGCGTTATCTGTAACTTGACGCTTGGGTCTGAGACATGGCTAGCCGTACAATCACTGGTCCCACCGAGTTGACACGAAGAATAACTTTCCGCCATGTGTGAGTATAAATTCATTCTACCAAAGACGCATCCGATAGCATCTCTCTCTCTCTCTCTCTCTGTATATATATATATATATATATATATATTCATGTTTTACGTATTTATTTTATTCAGCTATTGTTGCTTGATCACTCCGACTAATTTAACATTAATACTTGTTCTAACCTAACTGATAACTTGTTTGTGTAGTTGGAAATCGTCCCCCCTACCTCTGAAAAAAAGGGGGAAAAAATGTCCCTTTCCTTAGAATAGAACATTGGGACTTATACTAAGTTAAAACTTAGTATTGTATAAGTATAAAATACTAATAAATTCCATCCTATCCCCTTAACGCGCGTATAGTGCCAGAATGGGCACTGCCAACTACTTCCCCGCCCTTATCTGTTTGTCTATTGTCACTGTTATGTGTTATATGTAATAGGAGTAGGTAGACCCTCCTACCGCCCGGTCAACACTCCTCCCCCTCCCCCTGGACAAGCGCAGAGGCTCACACCTTGTTTCCTGTCTAAGAAGGGGTCCCGGCCTTTTCTTTTTCTCTCTCTGGCCTCTGTACTAGTACTGATGTGTTTCTCCCGTGATGTGCGCAGTCTGTGGCATTGCCTCTTCATTTTGAGGGTACACGGTTGACAGTTCACTGGTTGCTGTTTCCGACTGGTAGTTAGGAGCCCTAACTCTTGCGGTAGCGTATTGAGCGGCCGCTCTGATCAACAGTTGTGTATAATACCGGGGTGTTTGTAGTGCCATGACGCGCATGGATTGGTGTCCCTGCAGTCACCTCCGGTGGGCAACCCTGAGGCCACACTATGATGCAGGCTGTGCCAACTCCTCTCTGCTCACGTTGCGGTCGATAACCATCTGCTTCTCTATACTTCAGGCCTTCTCATCTTCCAACAATCACTCAACATGAAGACTCGAATGAATCAAAAAAGTAAACCTAAACCAGCCTCGCAAAAATCACCTAAACCTCTCAACATTTCGTTCGCCAACATCCGTGGCATTAGAACAAACTTCTGCAGTTTGGAATCTTTCCTCACTGCAAACTGCCCGGATATACTGGCTCTGTGTGAGACAAACCTTGTCTCGTCTATTCCCTCCTCTGATCTCTCGATCCCTGGCTACCTTCCTCTCCTCAGGAAAGACTCTCTAACCCACATGCACGGCCTTGGTGTCTATGTCAAGGACCATCTCCCCCTGGCCAGAGAGCTGTCTCTCGAATCGCCAGACCTGTCGTACATGTGTCTCCGACTATCTCTCCTCAATGCCGTAAGCTATCTCTTCTTCCTCTATCGCTCTCCATCCTCTCAAGACTGTGGGATACTTGATAGCATATCTGACAGCATAGACAAGGCCCTCTCTCTCCACCCGTTTGCTCATATATTCGTGTTTGGTGACTTCACCAGAGATAGTCATGGGAAGTCATTATTTCTTATGCTGTCAGAGATAAGGAAAGAGGCATCTTCGCCCATCACACCAAGTGGCTCGAGAATGCTACTACTGACCGGGCTGGCATTCAAACATTTAACTTCTCAATTTCTCAATCCCTCACGCAGATAGTCCCCCACGCGTTTTGCCCTCGACCTGGCAGGTAAGGCCTCTCTTCTCGACCTGTGTTTTACCTCCATCCCCGAATCTTGTAGCGCCACACAGCTCTGCCCACTTGGCAACTCCGATCACGCTGTGGTATCTGTCAACGTTTCCTTCAACTCCACGCCCTGCAAAGAACCTCCCATCACAAGAACCTCGTTCTACTATCAACGAGCGGATTGGGACTCGTTCCGTGATTTCCTCCGCGATGTCCCCTGGGATGTTGTCTTTACACTCCCTGTCCAAGAATTTGCTTCTGAGGTCTCATCCTGGGTTAAAGCTGGAATCGACGCTTTCATCCCCTCAAGGAAATTTAAGGTCAAGTCGCACTCCTCCCCTTGGTTCTCCGCTGCTTGCTCATCTGCCATCGCCCATAGGAATCACTTCTTTCACCGATTCCGTAGCGACATGTCGGACTGCAATAGACGTCTCTTTGCCTCTGCCCGTAACGAGTGTAAGCGTGTCCTCAACGAAGCTAAGTCAATATTTGCTGCTCGAATGAAGGAACGTATTGCATCTCACAAATTTGGCTCCAAAGATTATTGGCGAGTCTGCAAGAGTGTCCTGAATAATCGAAAACCCTCCATACCTCCTTTATTCAACCAGTTCGAGGTCTTGACCTCCTCTACCGACAAGGCTGAATGCTTTGCTCGGAAATTCTCATTTAATTCAACGCTCGACTCCACCGGTGTACCCATACCAGACTTCCCTTTTAGAACTGAGGCCTTACTGAGCGGCTTACACATAACCCCGTCATTGGTACTGGGCATTATCTCCAACTTAGACCCCCACAAGGCTAGTGGTGAAGATGGCATACCAGCCATTGTCCTGAAGAAATGCGCGCCTGAGCTAGCACCCGCCCTCTCTAAACTGCCTCAAGGAATCATGTTTTCCTGACTGCTGGAAGTCCTCATCCATTGTTCCTGTGTTTAAGAACTCCGGAGACCCCTCTGATCCCACTAATTACCGTCCTATTAGTCTCCTACCCCTCTTCGGCAAAGTCTTCGAAGCCCTAATCAATGCCGAAGTGGTTAATCACCTTACATCCCATAATCTGCTCTCAGACAAGCAATATGGTTTCCGCTACGCCCGATCTACAGCTGATGTGCTTACGGCCATCACTGAAACCGTCTACCAAGCCCTTCAAAATAACGGTGAGGCTCGTGCCGTGGCCCTCGACATCTCCAAAGCATTTGATAGGGTTTGGCACGCCGGCCTTCTTCGTAAGCTCCAGGGGTATGGTGTTACTGGTCAACTGTTTGATCTAATACAATCATTCCTGTCTAACCGAGAATTGAAGGTCGTTCTCAACGGATTCTCCTCCAGTTCCTATCCCACGAACGCAGGTGTGCCCCAAGGCTTCATCCTTGGCCCCACTCTTTTCCTTATTTTCATCAATGACCTTCCTGAAGCTATAGATTCCCAAGTTGGCATCTATGCAGACGACACTTCAATTTACTCCTGCCTCAAAAACAAATCTAGTGTCGGCGACAAAACTAACCTTGCCGTGCGTCTTGAAATGGACCTCCAATTGGTTGTTAACTGGAGCAAGAATTGGCTGGTCAACTTTAACGCCACAAAAACTAAATTACTCTCAATTAACCACCATAGAGATCCTTCCCTGTCCCCCATTAAAATGTCTGATAGTCAACTTCCTGAGAGCAACTCCCTGCGTCTGCTCGGTCTCACGCTGACTGCTGACCTGAGATGGAACAAATACATTGAGTCAATTGCTTCTTTCACCGCGAGGAAAGTTGGCTCTCTGTGCCGCGCCAGGAAATTTTTCTCCCCTGAATCGATACTTCAAATATACAAAACAACCATTCGACCTTGCATGGAGTATTGCTGCCATATATGGACTGGAGCACCTTCTGCTTACCTCGGAGTTCTTGACAAGATCCAGAGACGGATATGTAATCTAATTGGCCCTGATCTAGCGTCTTGTCTGCAGTCACTCTCTCAGAGACGCGCCGTCGCCTCTCTCTGTCTTTTCTACAAATACTTCCATGGTAACTGCTCTGATGAGCTGCTCTCTCTGGTTCCCAGGCTCCATGAATTCAAGCGCTCTACGAGGCTGGCATCCCGCTCCCACCCTTACACCGTAGAAACCTTCAAATGTAGCCGTCTCTTCTACTCCAATAGCTTCATACCTCGCACCTCTCGCCAGTGGAACACCCTCCCCAATTACTGTTTCCCTGAAAGCTATAATCTCCAACTATTCAAATGTAATGTCAATCGAATATCTCCAATTACCTTGATCTACCCACTATCCTTCTCCTCTTCCTTTCTCCTATCACTCTTATCTGCTCTCGCTCCAAATCTTCCGCAACCCCCTGCATCCTAGTGGCTTCACGCCTTGCTTGGGGCACAATGCTTAAAAAAAAAAAAAAAAAGTATAAAAATGGAACCTAGAATACACAAATATATACACAAAAAAAAACAAAATAGTACAAGATATTAATACCATTTAGGCATTAATGTCTATAGTGGTTGATATGCTGGTGAAATAACCAATCATTCAAGCTGATTGTTAACAGCTATTTCTATGTGGTTGTTATGTTGACCAGCTTGTTGGAATGTGACTTCATTACCTACAAAATGTGAGCCAATATCGCCTTCATTATCTGAACTTTTTCTTTAATGTGATTAGCTCAAAATATTAGATTTAGGTGATTATAATATTATTTTTAAATTTACATTTGGCGTCTCTTTTTCTTTATCATTCGATTTTGGTATATACAGAGTTTGACAGAAATACATCCCACATAATGGTAAGACATTAGCTCAATGAAGACACCATTGCTCTAATGTCTAACCATTATGTGGCATGTATTTCTGGGATGTATATGTGAGAGTTATTTCTGCCACACCACTTTATAAATGAAGTTTGATTTTCCTCCTCTTGCTAAAAGCCATAACTAATTACCACGCGATAACGACCGACAAAACTTTGAATGTGTCCTTTGTTTAGAATTTTCCTGTCATTAAACAGACTATTTTGTTTATAATGAGTATTTTTTAGTTTCAAGTTGACAAGCTGAAGGATAATCAACCTGGAACATCTTTATTCCAACCAGTTGTTGTTAGTAAATTTTCAGGAAATTTCTTCTTACTCTTTAGTTTAGTCTGCAAGAATTCTAAGACAAACATTTTCATTATTGAAATCTATTTAAATATGGCTTTTAAAAACATCCAATCACCCAGTCTATTTGAAACTAAATTATACTCATACAGTTATGGAGCAAAGACAAAAATAAGCATCAGAACAGTTCATCATCAAATGACAAAAAATTCTTTCTGAGTCGAAGGAACCTTTCATTTAATAAATTAATCTTTTGAAAATAAATATTTAACATTTTTCAACCAATTGGTTGTGTTCTTGCCAATAATAAAAACATACTTCAAGATCCCTTTGAACAGTATAAAAGCAAAGTCATCAGATGAGACAAGAAGTAAAGAGAGGGAGCAGCATGATACAACAAACAGATTAAAACGAAATTCCCTTACTCCTTCATGTATCTTCCTCACCAAGCTTTGTGACACTTACGCTCTTCCTCACCAAGCTTTGTGACACTTACACTCTTCCTCACCAAGCTTTGTGACACTTATGCTCTTCCTCACCAAGCTTTGTGTCACTTACGCTCTACCTCACCAAGCTTTGTGACACTTACACTCTTCCTCACCAAGCTTCATGACACAATTTCCACACCCTTTCTCCCTTGTCTCACACATATACAGAAGAAAAAATCACATTTCTTTTCATCTTAACAAACAACTACAAACAAGGAAATTTAACATTCATACATGCTGAGAAAAAATTTGTTGTAAGAACATGAAAATAAAAATATATTATATTTTCATATTTAAAATCTTTCAGAGTCTGTCCACATTTCTGAGATGAGGTATTATGTACATTATTCGGACTATTGTCCTCATTTTTGTCGCCATATTTATCACAACGCTTCAGCTGTTGTACGCTCCGGCCTTCTTCAGGTGGTTGGAATGTCGAACTGAACCCTCTACTTTGCTCACTGGGGTAGACTGTTCTAGTTCCACGTGCCATGTTTGATGGATGCGAGCTATCAGTTATCTCCTGTTAATTTTCCCCTGAAAGTTCTCCACTGACTTAACCGGGTATTGAACTCACACTCTTTGGGTCTTGTCACTGGATCTAACCAACGCCTTTATCCACTGTGTCATGTGTCCTTGAGGACACATGGCACAGTGGATAACTGATAGCTGACATCCATCAAACATGGCACGTGGAATTAGAACAGTCTACCCCAGTGAGCGAAATAAAGGGTTCAGTTCGACATTCCAACCACCTGAAGAAGGCCGGAGTGTACAACGGCCGAAACGTTGTGATAAATATGGCAACAAAGATGAGGACAATAGTCCGAATAATGTAAATAATGTTAAAAATCTTTATCGCCTTTTTCTTTGTTGTGGTTATTTCCGATCTGCAACATGATATTTTTTTAGCGCCAAGGATACATACTAATAATTTAACATGACAAAATTTTGAGAGATGGTGAAGTAACCTAAAATTAACTAAAATGAAAAAGAATTAATTTTTCATCTGTAGAACTCTAAGTGAATTTTCAATACTTTTTTGTGAAAAAATTAACCACTTTGATACCAGTGTAGTGGGCCCGTGGCGGTTACGGTTTGTTGAGAGTTCATGGCGTGGCTGTTATGTTGTTGATAGAAGTCAGACGTAGAAGAAACGCAAGGTTCAGATACTCCTGCCCGCCGAGGCCAACTACATAAAAAGGTTGGACTTTGATTAAGTCCAAAGAAGAAGGAAAAGAAAGCAAACAAAACAAGACCGATAATATATGTATATACAAATATATATTATTGACAAGTTACAATACATGGAAACAGTACAAAGGACGAAGTGTGTGTGAATATTCTGTATCTGCGTGCGTGTGTGTGTGAATATTCTGTGTGTGCGTGCGTGTGTGTATATTGTGCTTAGCGTGTTTCCACGCTATTCCTTGTTAGCGACTACATTTCGAGGTTGATAGTTGAAATCCTCTAGGAATAAGAGAAATTTACCTCGAGGTGTTGGTGCACAGGCCTGAAAGGAAAAAAAGAGATCGAGGCGAAGGGTCATTGGCTATTTATAGCCAGGAAAGAGAGACCCCTGGTGAAAGGGTTACGAACTGAAGGAGGAGTTAACTCCGACACCAGAAAATACAGTAAATTAAGTGAAGGATTATATTCCTTAATGCTTATGCCAAGTAAAATAGTGCAATGTGCAACTGTCAAGTAGGTCTCCATTGTCTGGAAAAATTCCTTGAATGACCAAGATGATTGTCTAGGTCATGGATAATTAATTTTGCGTGGGGCTAAAAGGTTATCAAGGGATTAATAAGACCACCTGATTTTTATTATGTCTTTTACTTTCTACTAAATCTTATGTTGCTTTAGATTACCCTCCTTCTTCCATTGTTTTTTTACTATCACTAGAAGGCTCTTCAATTATGACTTTTTTTTTCATTTTCCTTTAGTCTTAATTTCTTGAACTGCTATTTTTTGAAGACGTTCAAAATCCGCTCAAGTCACCATTAATAATTGCAAAATAGATATATTGTCAGCAAACAAATCGTGCAAGAAAAGTGATCAAAAGGGAATAAAGAGATTAAAATGTCAATGACAAGCGTCATCAATAGAAGTGGCTAGGGAGATAATCCTTAGACAAAGAACAAATACTTGGGCATTGTGCCATAAAAATGCCTTTTTACTATTGTTTTAATTCTGATTTTTAAATTTCTTTAATATTTCTTTTATTCTTCCCCACATTTATTTTTTTAGGCATTTTTCTCCATTTCTTTTTTGTAATTTTCCTTTATTTTCTTTTATTTGCTTCTCTTCTCTCTGACTTTGTTTTGTTATCTTCTTCTTTCTTTCTTCATATTTCTCTTCTTTCTCCATTTTAGCTGACTGTTTTTCTTTCTAATTCCCCATTAAAGTCGTTCTTCGGAAGTGATATATCCTGTCCCAAATGTCAATAAAAAGGTTTCAGTATACAATATCGTGTTTTTACTTAAAATATTTTTCTCTTATCTTTATATTCTGTTCCATTTGCCTTTCTTTTTTCTATTCCACTCTTTATTTTCTTTCATTCTCTTTCTCTTTATTCAGTATGCCATTTTCTTTATTTTTTCTTTTTACTGTTTTCTTTCTTTCATTTTTCTTTCTCTCTTTTCTTTTTGTTCCCAATTTTCTTTTTCTTTCACTCTCTTTTCTCTTTATTCAGTTTGACCCTTTTTTCTTCCTTTTGCTTTTTCTTTCTTTCTCTTTTGCTTTTTCTTTCTTTCCTTTTTGCCTTTTCTCTCTTTCTCTTTGCTTTTTCTTTCTTTCACTTTTTGCTTTTTCTTTATTTCCATTTTGCTTTTTCTTTCTTCACTTTTGCTTTTTCTTTTTTCTTTTTGCTTTTCCTTTCTTTCCCTATTGCTTTTTCTTTCTTTCACTTTTGCTTTTTCTTTATTTCCTTCTGCTTTTTTCTTTCCCTTTTGCTTTCTTTCCCTTTCTTTCCTTTTTTTCTTTCACTGTCTTTTTTATTTATCCTGTTCCTTCTTTTCTTTCTTTCTTTCTTTCTTTCTTTCTTTCTTTTTTTCTTTCTTTCTTTCTAGTCTATTATTATTTACATCAGTTATTTAAATCAACATTGGGAAAATAAATCTATAGAAATAATTTACAAGTAGAAAATTATTGGAATTTTAAATCTCTTGGTGACTTTTATACGTGTCACTTTTTGTCATTAAAATGTAATTTACAAGAATCACAACAAAAATATTACCACCATCGCATGACTTGAGAGGCGGATATTGGTGATATAGAACTAGAGGGTAATTCTTTTTCGAATAAACTATACTATTTTTACCTTGTGTAAAATAACAGCTAAACAGCAATCCAGTAAAATGGTGTCTGACAAGAAAGTGTATCTGAAGCAGTTTCACTGGGTTCTTCCATTTTAAAAAATGCACACCATGATATTTATCAACACTTTCTGAACACTCATAGAGACCAAATGGTGGATATGAACACAGGTGGTAGGAAATGCATTTCAGCAATAGTGACATGGATGTGTGCAATATGCCACATTCTGGGTGCCTCTATGCAGCAATCCACAAAATGAAGAGCACTAAGAGAAATATTCCAATCAATGTGGAAAAAAATAGTGTGTTGTAACGGAAAACTGGCTATATGGGTTCTCTGTATTTCGTTACATGTCTATATACATTATTTGGATTGTTGTTTTCGTCTTTGTTGCAATATTCATGATATTTCGACTGTTGTACGCTGCAGCCTTCTGATGATGATTGGAATTTTGAACATTTTATTTCATCTAGCAGGGTAGATTGTTCTAGTTCCACATGTCATGCCTCTTCCTCTTGTCTCGGTATCAGTTATCTCCCTTTAGTTACCTCTGCTGTAGCCAGGTGTTTAATTCATAACTATTTGGGTCAAGTTACTGGATTCAACCAACACTTTTATCCACTGGCTCATGTGTCCTTGAGGATGGTCTCAGGTGAGATTAAATGTACTTGGGGAAAATAAAAAATATTCAAAAGAAAATTTTGGTATTTTTCTTAGGCAATTTTCTAAATCTACACAAAAATTAATCCACAAACTAGAAAGAATCAAAATAAAAACTAATCAACATGATATGTCTAAATTATTTAACCAAACCTGTTTGAATGAAAATATGCTACGTAAATGTACAATATATATATATATCTTTAGTTTAACCAAAATCATGTGTATTCTTTTTCTTTATCACTCCATCACTTTTGTTCCTGATTATCCCACACTGTGACAATATAAAATCTACCAGATTGAAATCAGCTAGATTGAAAGTAAGAAAAAAATTCTTTCAAAACTTTTGTAACTACCTCTGTCTCTCGTTTTGTGCACATGTATAAACATGGTAATATTACCAAGACCCAATACGATGAAATCCTAACGGATGGAACACATCACAAAAAAATTTCCGGTTTGTCATATTTTTCTAAATACTGTTTGCTGACATATAAAATTATCCAAAATTACATATCGTTATATCATCCATATATATATATATATATATACTCGACTCTCCTGTCGAATTCGATGTATGAGGGTCAAGGAGATCAATTCCAAGGAAACTGAGAGACCGACAACAGAACATGAGATTTGATTATAGCGGTGAAGGTTTCGTGCAGGACCATCCACACTTTTTGAAGGGCTGATTACAGAGACCTGGTGCACTAAGTGCCACAAGATCCCCAAACGACCCTCCGCAGGTTTTGAATTCAGAGTTGTCCTTCTCCTAGACCAGTTGCCATCCAAGTCTATAGAACCCAGTCTATCCTGCTATTTACCCATAGCTGGAGGGAGAAGAAGAGGATTCATACCTTTCCCAAGGGTATTAGCACTATATATATATATATATATATATATATATATATATATATATATATTTTTGATTAGATTGATGTGAATTTGTGACCCTGGGTTTCATGCTTTTGCAAACATCAGACAAACTGATTAATTTTTAAAAATTTTGGATTAATAAGTACCACATATATAATATATAAATAATTATATATACATATATAATAATAATATATATATATATATATATATATATATATATATATATATATATATATATATATATATACATGATAATAATAATTATATATATATATATATACATAATAATAATACATATAAATATATATATATATATATATATAAATATATACATATATATAATTTATATATATATATAATTATTTATATATATATATATATATATATATATATATAAATATATATAATTATTCATATATATATATATATATATATATTATATATATATATATATATATATATATATATATATAATTATTCATATATATATATATATATATATAATTATTATATATATATATATATATATATATTCATATATATATATATATATATATATATATATATATATATATATATATATATATATATATATATATATATATATATATATATAATTATTTATATATATATATATATATATATAATTATATATATATATATATATATATATATATATATATATATATATATATATATATATATATATATATATATATATATATATATATATATATATATATATATATATATATATATATATATATATATATATATATGTTTATACACACACTTTTTCACATATATATTTATATTTATATACACACACTATCAAGCGAGAGAGAGACAACACAACTTAGCCAATGTCATTCTGCCTCTTACTGACTTTGTCAAATCAAATGTAAGGATTTTATTTTGCAGCATGTATTTATAAACAAAAGTAGAAATGTTGTTAGATTTTCAACATGCAGAAATATTCATCAGTCTAACTGAAACGTTTTCCCTTTGTCTTTATTCATAATGTACTTTTACAGATATATTTTTAATTATAACTGAATTTTTTATACACACACACAATGTGTAGACACTGTGGTCAACACTGAGGGATGACATAATTGTCAGGACTGAAGAATGAGTTCAATGCGTATCAGACTCTCGCCACTCAGTGTTGACCTCAATGGCCATCTTTATATTTCACATACATGCTATCTCTGATATTCAGCACTTTTACCTATAAATATAGCATACTATAAAACTATTTTTATCATTCACATACATATATATAAATATATATATATATATGTAAGAAAGATAGATATAAGATTTATGTCATATCCATTCTGGATGTTGCTTATGTTTGGGTTTCACTCAGATATTTCAGGAGAACCTTAGCTAAAGTTATGCTCAATTATGTTTTAATTTACGTTTGGGTCACTGCATTTTTCTTTGCTTCCAGTGGATAACCTTTGAGCGTTTATCCATGTCCAAATCAAATGGCACAGACACTTCCTTTATCTCTTTGAACAGAAAATTTCCGGAGATGCTAATGACGGTCATCTTTGACATTTTCCATGGACGCCAAAATGACATATTGACTCGATACTTTGGCATGGCAGATTTCAACCTCAGCATTTGTGTTTTCTGTCAAGCCCACTCTCACTAGGCGAGGTTACTAAAAACCGTGGGCAAAAATTAATTTGACTCGGAGATTAGCATTCTCTTGAAACCCAGAAGCATTGTGTTGCCTTGGGGAAGGATAAAAGTGTCACTGGTTCTTTCCTCTGCTTGACCCTAACCTCAACTGATTTCCAGTTCTGGTTACCATTCCTTAAATGATTAATGCCCTCCACTCTGCCTTCCAGTAGAAAGAGAAATGAAAATAGTTGAAAGGAAAAAAAAGAGTAAATGATGAAGAAAGGTTAAGGATTTCAGAGGGCGGATGAAAGAAAGAACAGCAAGAAATATCTGAAGAATTGGCACACAAAAATAGTTTGAGAAATGTGTGGTCTTGAATATCGGAGTTTGATGATGGGAGGTGTTGTGTAAGAAAACTGGATACTGCACAGGTAGAAAGGATAAGGTTTTAATGAAAGAGTAATAAAAGAAATATAGAAAGAAGGAAAAATGACAAAAGATGAAAAGAAGGAAAAATGATAAAAGATGAAAAGAAGGAAAAATGATAAAAGATGAAAAGAAGGAAAAATGACAAAAGATGAAAAGAAGGAAAAATGACAAAAGATGAAAAGAAGGAAAAATGATAAAAGATGAAAAGAAGGAAAAATGACAAAAGATGAAAGGAAGAAAGATGAAACAGAAATAACTCAAAAAAATGAAAAGGAAAGAAGAAGGAAATAGTGTAAAGGATGAAAGAAAGAAAAAGATGAAAAACAAGAAAGAAAAAAGATGTCAAGGACTAAAGCAAGAAATGATGGAAAGAAGAAAAAAATGAAAAAGAAGAGTGAAAGAAAAGAAGGAAGAAAAATTGAAAAGGAAAGGTATAAAAAAAGAGCTGAAAAGATTAAAAGGAAGGAAAATAGAAACAAAGTCAAAAAAAAATTAAAAAGATGGAAAGAAAGAAAAATATGAAAAGACAATAGTAAGGTTTAAGAACAGTGAAATCGAAATCAAAATGTACAAATGAGTTTTAACAGGGGTAAAACAAAATGGCAGAAAGAAGACAACGCAAGCAGACATCAGAATATAAAAAGAAAAATTTGAAGTTCTTGCTTTGGGCAGACACAAATTAACAGGAAACAACATAACTAAAAAAGAAATAATTTGATAAAGAGAAATTGAAAATAAGAAAAAATTGTGGGAAAAAGAGATGTTCAATCATATTATTTGAAGCCAGTATCTTTCCAACTGAATTCAGAATTAAAATTTCCTTAAAAATAATGAGAAAGCTGATAAAATTAGATTTTGAATCCTAGATAGTGCATAGATACTATATTTTTTTCTTACTAATGCTCACTCTATACAGGGCCCAAGAGACACTCAAGATAAAGGTATACTGAAGGTGGTTGTTGTATGAATGGTAAGGCTAACGGGCACAGTTTATGCAGATACGTGTGAAAGATAATGGTTAACTATAGACTTTAAGAAGTTAAGCTTGTCGTGGTCTGGAAAGCATCCTCCTGGGAGTCTGTTCTACAAAGCAACACCTCTTAGGTATAAGCTACTTGAATGAATTTTACTAAAGTAATGTAGAGAGAAAATGTAACTGTTGCTGCAGGTGAGTTGTACAATAACTTAGGGAACTGTTAATTAACTGTGGATTTATTAATATTATGTCTTTGACGTTAGTGGTATTTCATTTTTGTTATATTTCAGCAAATGTTGCTTTGATGGCATTAAGCTTCATTAAAAAAAACAGTGACTTTTTGCGAGTGGACACTATGATAAAAAAAATGTGGCCACTTTTCATACAAAAACTGTTAAAGCCGATGTGAACTTAGAATTCTTAAATCACTTCTTAGGCTGACGGAAAACAATCTTCCAGTTTTGTTTAGCTTATTTTGGTTTAGTTTAATAACAAACAAAATCAATAGGGTTGGAATAAAAGTTTCTAGCGTTTCAATAGTTGGTGTTTGAACCCCTGAGTGAAATTTATATATACATATACTTCTCTCCAGAATTGATCCTCCAGATCTACAAATCAACAATTCACCCTTGCATGGAGTATTGCTGCCATATATGGTCTGGAGGCCTTTCTGTTTGCCTCGGGGTTCTTGATAGGCTCCAGAGGCGCATATGCAATATAATTGGCCCTGCTCTGGCATCTCATCTACAGTCACTTTCTCACAGACATGTCGTTGCTTCTCTCTGTCTGTTTTACAAATACTTTCATGGCAGTTGCTCCGAGGAGCTGCATTCGCTTGTTCCCAAACTTCATGAGTTCAAGCGCACTATGAGGCTGGCATCCCGCTCTCACCCCTTCACTGTCAAAACTATTAAATATAGCCATCTCTTCTACTCCAATAGCTTCATACCTCGCACCTCTCGCCTGTGGAACACCCTTCCCTATTAGTGTTTCCATGAGAGCTATAATCTCCAGCTATTCAAATGTAATGTCAATCGACATCTCCAGTTGCCTTGATCTATCCATTACCCTTCTCCTCATCCTTTCTTCTATCACTCCTATCTGATCTTGCTCCAAATTTTCTGTAACCCCTTGCATCCTAGTGGCGTCCTGCCTTGCTTGGGGTGAAACACTTAAAAAAAAAATATATACATATTCTGAAAGGTGATATTTAATGAGTTCTTTCTATATGATTTTTGAGTAGATAGTGAATTTTAAATGTTTTTATGTTAACAGCAAAAATGAAGGACAATGGAATGCATTTTCATCATTTCCTACTCTTTTATTTTTGTAAAGGAAAAACACTGTACAAACAGCAAAGAAAGAGTGTGCCATTTATGGAGATGGTACCATTGCTGAGAATATGGTAAGGGGTTTGCTCAGTTCAGTAATGGAAATTTTGATATGAGAAACTTGGAATATTCAAAGCAAAAAGATGATTGAAAATAATCGCAGAGATATTCTGCACATCTCAAATGGCCATTGTAAAGCATTTGAAAACAAGTAGATATGCAAATTTGGTGCCACACAATTTAGCATAATGTGAAGTGAAAAAATATCCTGAGAAAACAGAATGAGTCATCCTCAACTGCTCCAAAAGCCAGCCTGCACGTGGAGAAACTGATGCTATCTATCCAGTGGGATTTGAAGGGAATTATGCAAAATAAGCAAAAATCGAATTCAGACTTGTATAGTCCCCAATTGGTCTGATTAAAAGCAGCAATCAGTGAAAAGTGACCAGAGTTGGTTAATCAGAACATTGTTTCTGGGCAAAACTGCCAGCAATTGGCACAGATTGGCTGCAATATCCTATTGTATCTGATCATACATTTTTGGATTAACAGATTTTAATCTTAACGAAATGCTCTCAATGGGAAGAACTGGAATTCTCATGATCTGATGGAACAAAATCTCGAATCTGCCCCAAAGATGACAAAAGATTGTGGAACAAAACAGTATATATAGGGTGTGATGAATAAATTGTCATCTAATTTATACAAAACTGAAAATGACACTGACATCTCACTTTAACAGATATATTTACCAAAATTATACAAAAATATCTTGAAATACTGAAGAGTAAATTTATTTAATGAAATTACCATTGGCTTTAATCAAGGCCTCCAGACAACTTTGGAATCTCCTGCAACTCTTCTAGATGGTCTCCTTGTTTATGTTGGTGAATGCTACCATAATCCTTGCCTTCAGTTTATCTTTGGTGTTACAAGGAGTTTTATTGCTCTCTCACTTACCTGTGCCCCACCCATAATAAAGATGGTTGCAGTTTGGGGAGTTAGGTGGACAGATGTAAGGAGTGATGTGATGCAAAAATTGTCTCACAGCCATGACTGGGTTTTCCTGCTTGTGTGGCATGATGCAGAGTTCCTGTTACCAAATATAAGTTCTTCCAGGGCAGCACTGCCTCTCAAATCACTTGATGTAGGAATCTGTGTTGAGTCTAAGACACTGTAAGAAGATGAATGGAGGTATAACATTGCCATCACTAGTGATCACTCCAAACATTATGATGTTGACTGGATATATCATCCAACTATTTCTGAATCCACTGTACTGTCCCCAGATTGACACCCAAACACTGTGAAATGTTCATATTGGAGCTGGCACAAATGCCAAGCAGTACAGCATATTGTTTCTAAATTTTTGGCAGAGTGAATTGCATTATGTACTTATTTTCTCACAGATGGTACCCAACTGATTCTATGCAGGTGACTAGATCAAAAACAAACAACTCACATGTGCAAAATGAAAATGGCAACAATTTATCCATCATGCTCTGTATGTGCTTGTACAAAAATCTAAATCTCATAGACATTCACGAATGCTATACATTTTTCTTCCCATTAGAAAGCAGTGACTGTTACTATGATTAGTGCCTAAAAGGGTTGCATATTTGCTAACAATGCCAGGTACTAGGATTCAGGCCCTTGTAAAAGCCAGAATTTTTTAAGCTGATTTCTAAGGTAATTTTCTTGTCAGCATTTAGAAGAATAAAACAACATAAAACCATTCTCTTTTTGCAAATGGAAGCTGCAATAACCATATGGTCACTTAACTGAAGACTGCTGATAAAATAGCTGAAAATACACATGGAGTCATACTTAAAAGTGCTGTAATATGATGGTGGAAGTAATGTTTGTACTTTATTATTTACTATGAATTGGTATCTTCCATGACCCCATTTACAGAGAGTTTTATATGTTGATGGCCTAAAAACAGTTCTATCTTTCCTGTATGTATCCTTTTCATTGGAGGGTTGCCCAGTTAATAACAACTGGGCAATAGCTGAGCTTAATTTTGAAACACAAGTAAGTACAATCTAGTACTCATGGTGAACTAAGAAGATTTACAAACCATTACCCACATGCCAAAATACATTAGCTGTCTTGGGTATGACAATAAAGAACATCTACATCCTGGGTAAGACGATGAACTACATTTGCATCAAAGCCTCTGATCAAGAAGTTTTGAGGAGCGTGGAACCACCTCTTAATTGCTGGTGTTCCCAGGTCCACCCTGACTTGGGGTGGTAGCACCTGTTAGGGTCCCAGTTATGGGCAAATAGTTAACCCTGAAACATGGGTAAAAATGGGTTTTAATACCAGGAATACTTTGTAAAAAAAATAAAAATAAAAATTGAAAAACAAAAATTATCAGCAATAAATTTTTGAAGAAAAAAAACTATTACCAGCAATACATTATTGAAAAAAAAAAAAATTATCAGCAATAAATTTTTGAAGAAAAAATACAATTACCAGCAATACATTTTTGAAAAAAAAAAACATATTACCAACAATACTTTTTTGAAGGAAAAATTATTACCAGAAATAGACTTACTTATTACCAGCAATAAAAACTTTGTCGGCATTAAATCACCCATTGAGGTTGATATGTCATAAAGCAAAACAAACCAAACCAAAATGCATTAGAGATTTGACCAGGTAGAGCATTGTTTCACCAGGTGTAATATATGTCTTGTCTAACCTGTACAGTATTTTCTGATCAGCAAAGGACCACTCAAGCTTTGTTATAATGCTGGTTATAAAAAAATCTTTGACTATGGTTGTGTTTAAGTATTTGCTAATTTGGATTACAATAAATAGTAAATTAGTCATATTTCTTAATATTTTTATGAAATTTGTTTCAAGCTATGTAAATTTCTCTAAAATATATCACACGTAAAAAATATTAAAGATGGGTTTAGGTAAATTAGTAGGTGGCACTGTCTGAAACATCAGGCATAAGTTCATTAACCTAGGGGCTCAAAAATTTCATAATCCAGCCCTGGATGTGGGCTTTTTTTGAGGCGGGGATTAATTCTTCTGCAAAGGATTTAGTCAGCATATTCTAAACCCTGCTGACATGACAAACAGGAATTAGATTATTCTACCAATTTTTTATAAATAAAACTGAAAAATAAATTGCTATGATATTTTCTGACCCAGTCTTGTTGAGAAAGCTTTAGAAATGATAAAATTATTCCGGATATCATCATTTAAGCAAATACAAATCAAATCAGGAACCACTAAAAGTTTACTGAAATAAAGTTTTATTATTAATGCATCTGAAAAATGTAAAGCCAATTCATTTGGGTAAGCTGAACGCAAGAAACTTATAATTGAATCTGAGAGAGTTTTCCAATTACAATTTGATCTTGTTAAGGGCCAAACAGTGAATCATTAACAAGAAGTAATTGCTTATAAAGTTCTTGCCTGCAGGCTGAAAATATCATTGGAGCTAAAGATAATGATAGATTTGAAAGCTGTAGGGATATCAAAGGTCTTCTTTTTTTTTTTTTTTTTTTTTACTTGATTCTGGAAAAGCCAAAGGCGGCAATATAGAAAAAGATGTGAGGTAAAAAGCAAGAGAGATAAAAAGAAGAAAGAATGAGAAAAGAAAGAGGGGTATAAGAGAAATACGATGTCAAAAAAAGGAGAGATAGAAAAGGTTGATAAGAAAAGAAACAGGGGAGAAACAGAAATAAAAGGTAAAAAAGTGAAAGAGATAGAAAAAGAGTATCAGAAGAGAGTGAGTTTGGAGAAAGACAAATAGGAGGGAAAAGTGAAAGAGATGGAAAAAGAGGGTGTAAAACAAAGAGAAGGAGAAAGTAAGTAAAATGCAAGAGAGATGGTGGGGAAAAAGGAGAAATAGATGAACAGAGAGACTAGAGAAGACATGAGAAATAAGTAAAAAGAGATGGAAAAGGAGGATTAGAAAAGAAAGTGGATGGGGGGGGGCAAAGGAGAAAAAGGGCATAACACATGAGAGAGATAGAAAAGGAGGAATAGAAAAGAAAGGAGGCAAAGGAGAAATAGGAGAGACATGGAAAAGGATGATTAAAAAGAAAGGGGGGAAAAGGAGAAATAGGGTGTAAAAATTGAGAGACATGGAAAAGGATGATTAGAAAAGAAAGGGGGAAAAGAAGAAATAGGGTGTAAAAATTGAGAGACATGGAAAAGGGGGATTAGAAAAGAAAGGGGGCAAAGGAGAAATAGGGTGTAAAAATTGAGAGACATGGAAAAGGAGGATTAGAAAAAGAAAAGGGGAAAAGGAGAAATAGGGTGTAAAAATTGAGAAATGGAAAAGGAATTAGAAAAGGGGTAAAAAAAAATTGTAAAAATTGAGAGATGGAAAAGGAGGATTAGAAAAGAAAGGGGGCAAATGAGAAATAGGGTGTAAAAAATTGAGAGACATGGAAAAGGATGATTAGAAAAGAAAGGGGGGCAAAGGAGAAATAGGGGTAAAATTGAGAAACATGGAAAAGGAGGATTAGAATAGAAAGGGGCAAAGGAGAAATAGGGTGTAAAAATTGAGAGACATGGAAAAGGAGGATTAGAATAGAAAGGGGGCAAATGAGAAATAGGGTGTAAAAATTGAGAGACATGGAAAAGGAGGATTAGAATAGAAAGGGGGCAAATGAGAAATAGGGTGTAAAAATTGAGAGACATGGAAAAGGAGGATTAGAAAAGAAAGGGGGCAAAGGAGAAATAGGGTGTAAAAATTGAGTGACATGGAAAAGGAGGATTAGAAAAGAAAGGGGCAAATGAGAAATAGGGTGTAAAAATGAGAAATGGAAAAGGAGGATTAGAATAAAAAGAAATAGGGGTGTAAAATTGAGAGACATGGAAAAGGAGGATTAGAAAAGAAAGGGGGCAAAGGAGAAATAGGGTGTAAAAATTGAGAGACATGGAAAAGGAGGATTAGAAAAAGGGGGGGGCAAATGAGAAAAAAAAATGGAGGACATGGAAAAGGAGGATTAGAAAAGAAAGGAGAAATAGGGTGTAAAAATTGAAAAAAAGGAGATTAGAAAAAAAGGAAAAAGGTGTAAAAAAGAGATATGGCAAAAGAAAAAAAGGGTGTAACAGGTGAGAGAGATAGAAAAGTAGGATTAAAAAAAGAAAGTGGGTAAAAGAGAAATACAGTGTAAAAATCGAGAGACATGTAAAATGATTAGAAAAGAAAAGGGGCCAAGGAGAAATAGGATGTAAAAAAGGGAGTGAGATGGAATGGAATCAATGATGAGAAAGAAAAGAAAAATGGAAGATAACAAAAAATGGTTTGTGATGGATAAAAGAATGAGACAAAGAGAAAAATATAATCTGAGACAACAGATTCAATCAAATGAAATCAAAAAAAAAAAAAAATTGTCAAATGTCACAGAATGAAATATTAACGTGAAAACTTTTCCAAATCCCAATCTGCCTCAGAAAAGATTGGTGAGGATCAGACCTCTTTCATCAGATTTCTTTGCCTTGCCCTAAATCTCAAATAATGTTTTTTTCCTAAATTGTATGTTTCTTACTACTCTAAACATCATTTATTATATAAGTTACTGAACAAGAATGAAAGTTAAGTATTTCTACAAAAGGACAAATTACGATTTATAGAATCAGCTGACCTGTTATCATTCCACTCTCCTCAGAGCTCAATTGAGAAATTAAAAAAAATACTGTGCCCGCTGACTAAAAACAGGGGGTAAAGTGAGAATAAGAAATAGACAATTATCAATAATATATTGCCTCGGGTATAAACAGATCCCACTGAGATCCAACAACCATTCCTTTTGTTAACCCCAAGGTAGCTGCTTCAATTTAATAAAGATTCTCTATTGCCATTATATATCATCTGTTCTGTCTTTATATATTCTTTGTCTTTTGTGGTTACTGATTTTTCCTTTTACAACAGATTTTTTTTTTTGCAACACACTGACACGTGGTGAAATCCTCACAATATTTAATATTGTTGAAGTTAGAAAAAATATGCAAGAAGCAATATTGCATTTTTATTAAATAAATATTTGTCATACTGATTCCTGTCCTGTGCAAATACCCTTAAGAAAGATGTGAATCCATCTTTTCTTTCTTTAGCTATGGGTTAAATAGCAGGAAAGACTGGGTCCTATAGCCTTGGTTGGCAACCAGTCTACTACAGAAAGAAATGCCAGGGAAATCTTCTACTTGGTCAGTCATGAATCAAAAGTGAAATGATCACCCAACTGCATATCACATATGGCACTTGACTGACTGATGTTTCAAACTCATTTGGTACACGACTTCTGGGGTTATAGCTAACTTTAGATTGACAGACATCCCTCGATTAGTGCTCATTCGATTAATGTGCTTTTGATTAGTGTACTAAAATTTTTATATACCAAAATTCTATTTGTGCATACATAATACTTGATTTGTTCGGTAAAACATTTTTTCAATTTAAAAGTAATAATTGGAAATTGATTTTTTTTTATAGTTACTGATGTACACATTCGCCACACTAATCTAGGGATTTACACATACACACACACACACATATATATATATAATGTGTGTGTGTGCAAATAAATATGTTTTTGAAATCTGGTAAACCATATGTAGCGATGGAATCATATTTTTTAAAAAATAATTATATATATATATATATATATATATATATATAAAGACCTTCTGATATTCCCATATCTGTTCATTTCTTTTTTTTTGTATCTGAATGTATGTCATTTCTAATGACTCTTTCCCCTTGTAAATATGTCTGTTTTTATCACATTAATTAAATGCTTTTCTCTAAATTTTTATGCTTAAGACTCATTTGTTACATGACTCCTGAGGTTCAGGAATAATGAAAGTACAAGTATAGCTAACTTCAGATTTACTTACAATTTGCATATGGATCAAAATATCAGGCTAATACAAGGGTAAAATGCTGAAGTGAACCAAAAATTATCTAAAGTGGATAGTTTTTTTTTCTTTAATTTTTTTCTTTTCTTTGATTGATACTTTCAAAAAAGTTTAAAGTCTGCTGATATTCCATTACAGTTTCTATTCCTTTATTTTTTTAATTTCAAAGCAGTCTTGGAGTATTCTGTTGCAATTTTTAAGAACAAAGTCTCTTATATTTATATAAATGTTGTTATAAGTTTTTATTGAATTTACTTTTTGTCACAATAATTTGGTAGTGTTAAAATATAGACAAAGTTATCTGTTTCAATGTAATATATATTGTCTATTCTCATTAATATATCAACAGTTCTTTTTGTCTTTCCTTGTTTCCTTCTTGTAATATGTCTACTTTTATCACACTGATTAAATATATTTTTCTACATGATTAAAACTTGTTTGGTACATGACACCTGCAGTTTAGGAATAAGTTGAACTACAAGTATAGCTAACTTTAAAATTACTTACAATTTGCTTACGGATCCAAACACCAGATCATAAAAATTGTAAAATCGTGAAGAGAACCAGAATCATCCAAAGTAATTATATTTTTAAATTATTTTCTTAGATTAATGTTTTTGAACATATTTTAAAAGCCTGTTGATGTTCCATTAAAACTGCAGTTCTTTTATTGTTGCAGATTCTCGGCTCATGGGTTTTTAGTGTTCTATTGATAATTTTTTTAGAACAAAGTATCTCATTTTTATATAAATTTTATTATAAGTTTTATTGCATTTACTTTTCATTACAATAATTTAGTATTGTTATTGTTAAATTAGCTGTCGTGATTACTGACAATTTTTTTCTAATTTGAAAATTCATTTTCATTAGGCATATGTTTTAAGTGTTAAGCAAAATCCATATTTTTTTAAATAAATTTATGAACTAATACCTTAATAGTAAATGTACTACTAAACTGCTCTTCATTAATCATCTGAGAGATTGCTCTTCCATCAGCATGGCTGATGCTAACCTCCAGGGAAGTGATTCGTTGCAACTTCTTGGGCTAATGTTCTTTGCTGATAGAAAGTGGAAAAGCTATATTGAATCCATTGCTAGGTCAGCTGCTATGAAAGTTGGTTCACTGTGTTGTGCAACACAATTTTTCTCTCCAGAATCTATCTTACATATCTATAAGTCTACCATTTGTCCATGCTTAGACTATTGCTGCCACAGATGGTCTGGTGCCCCTGCTATTTACCTTAAGCTTCTTAAACAAAATCCATAAAAGAATCAGCAATATTATTGGTCCTGATCTAGTGGCTTGGCTTCAGTCACATTCCCATCACAATAAGTGTTCTTCTATATGTATTTTCATGGTAATTTTTCAGATGAGCTCTTTTCTATGATAATTAGATTATGTTTTTAATTGCAGTACTAGACTAGCATGGTGATCTCAACAATTTACAGTTGAGTTGGCTAGATATAGTCATAAGTTCTATGTCATCAGTTTCTTTCTCATTTGTGGAACTCTCTTCCGGCTCCATGATTTCTAGCCAAATTTAATCTGTTAAAATTTAAATGCAATGTCATTTGCTATCTACTTTCCTCTTGATTACTTGTTTCTCTTCTCATTCACTGGTAACGTTCCTGTTCTAATTCTGCATCTTGTAATCACTTGTGTCTTAGTGGCTTTATTGGCTTGCATGGGGTGATACTGATTTAAAAAACAATCCACGATTATTCTTATATTTTTTGTAATGTACAAGTTCGGTGACACCCTTATGTTTTCACTGATGGGAATAAGGCACATCTTCACACTAATCAGTTGTGTTTTAGTGGCTTAAAGAATTGCATATTTGCTAACATAGGAAAAGTAATTGCTTTGTTGACAGTGTTCCTTATTGACCTAGGCTAGACTGGGAAGCAAGAGAGAAGGAGCTAAAAAGAGGAAGAGAGAAAATATGATTGCCTTTTTATAGGCCTAAAGAGTGCCTCCTAATAGGCATTTTGGCAAAGCCAAGTGGAATAATGCACAAGCATTTAAATGGTTCAGAGATAGGTAAATATTATTCATTTACATTTAAGTCTATAATCATCTACATGGTTTGGGGATAAATAAATACTGGTTGTTTTAAGCATTCAATTGCTTCACGAATAGGTAAATATTAGTCGTTTATATTTGAATCTATGAACATTTACATGGTTCTGAGATAGGTAAATATTGGTTATTTATATTTGAGTCTGTAATCATCTACTCGGTTCGGGGATAGATAAATACTGTTCATTTGCATCTATAAGCATTTATTTAGTTAGTGGTCACTTTTGTGAAGGTCTTACCTTTCTACAGGATATGCTCTCAGCAAATTCTAGTCCCTGCTGAAGATTAGACTAAGGAGACTGAAATGTGTAAGAAATCAAGTAGGAAGCAAGAAAATGGTGTGTTGAACAGGAGAAAAGCAATGATGGAAAAAGTAAGAAAAAGGAGAGCAGGAAGCATGCATTTGATGTCGAACAAGAGTAGCTTTCATTGTCTGTTCACAGAAAAACTTCTATTATATATATATATATCTATATATATATATATATATTTATATATATATACATATATATATATGTGTGTATTCCTACTTTTATTCGCTTCCAGCAAGTTGAGCATTTATCACTCGAGACAGATACATGTCATGAAATGCAGAAAACAATGCACACGTGTATTTGTCGACAACTGGTCCATGTTGTGCTGGAGTCTACCTTTCTAGCAATTGAATGATTGAGTGAACAGTGAGAGGACGATCATTCAGAACCTCATGATCGATAAAGAAAAAGTTAGATGTTGGTATAACCCCTATAGAAAATTACTATGGTAAACAAACAACCTGTAATTAGCAGATTGATTGGTCGAGGCTGAGCGTCTACCATGGCAATGTACAAACCAAAACGTCACAAGCAGTAGATAAAGTGATTTACAACAAGGGAAATACTTTCTTGTTGATGTTCTTGTGCTGAGCCAGTGCGTCTTACCCCTGAAAGTTTTGTTGGGGGTGGGAGCAAGAGCCTAGTGATGACCCTACTCTTTTGTATCAAGATAAAAGCAAACATGATTATGTCATTTTCTGCAATTTCTTATTTGGTATGACACAATTATTTTCCGGCAATTTTTTTCCTGGAACAAGTTTTTTGATTCTGGAATTAACAAAAATCCCTTGCTTATTTTATCATTTGAAAAATTTCCACTGGAACGACTGTCCCACTTGGTAATACCAGATGCTGTATGCTTGGATGTGCAGGTAGTGTAATAGATAATGTCTTGAAACCACCACTTCTACACTAACAATTTCTCCTCCATCATTTCTCATCTGTGGAACTCCCTACCAATTTATTTCAAAACCCTGATAAAAACAATATTCAAACATTTAAAGGCAACATCAGTTGACATCTTGTGACTTCTTGAACCCTGTTTCTTTTTGTCCTTTCCTCAATCCTCCCCTTTCTCAGTCTTCTCATTCTCTTTCACTCTCTCTAACCACTTGTGTTCTAGTGGCATTATTAACCTGCTTGGGTTGAGACAAAAAAAACAGATTGTTAACTGGAGAGCCGAGTTCCAATTCCAACTGGGGTCGTTGTGTTCATGTATGTGCAAATACCCTTCAGAAAGGTATGAATCCACCCCTTCTTTCTCAAGCTGTGGGTTAATTAGTATGACATTAAATCGTTATTATTTTCTCCCAAATTCTTACAATATAAAAATATTTTCTGGCTTTAAATAACTTGAAAAGCCATAAAAATGATTCAATCAATCAATCAATTATGACTGTTCCAAAAATCAATTGTATTTGGAACAAAAGGATAAAGATGCTACTCCAGTTGTCCGTTGAAAATGTGGATTAAATCAGACAGATTAATGATGAAAAAAATATGACATTTTTTTAAAAATTTGATATTTCCCTATTTAATGAGATCCATCAAAAAATTTGAAAGTGGAATGATTCAGAGTTAAATTTATTTCTTGTTAAATTCTCTTTTACTTTGCTTTTATTGCTTGCGAAGACATATCTATATTGGTATTAGTTTGTATTATTTTTTAAATTCTATGTTTTGTTTCTATTAGTTTTGTGAAATATCATGTGTATTTCTCATAACATCTGTGTGTATGTTTCAATTTTGAAATGTTATTTTATCTTGATTATGTATTAAAATTTATATAATATGACAAATGTTAAAACTGAGATGTGTAATATTAGGCTATATCATCTATCAGGTCATCCCATAAGTTATGTCTGAATTTTGAATAAAGAAAACAAGTGACCAAATGTTACATTTAATTACAGATTCAATCAACAATGTATTTTCCCTGATTATCGATGACTTCCTTCCATCTATTAACAAGCTTACTAATTCCATTACTGTAAAATTCTTTTGGCTTTGATTCGAAGAAACTCACAAATGTCAGTTTTAACCTCTTCCTATGTTACAAAAGCTGTTTCTTCCAAATGATTCTGTAAGCTACGAAACAAATGGTAGTCTGAAGGAGCAAGATCGGAAGAATAAGGTGGATGAGGAATTTTCTCCCAACCAAGTTCTTCGATCTTTTGTGACATGATTCTTGCTGTGTGGGGTCACACACAGTCCTGATGAAACATCACGTCTTTTCGATTCACTAGAGCAGGTCTTTTTTTCCTCAAAGCTTGGTTCAAATGCTCTAATTGCTGACAGTATATTTGAGCATTGCCCATGTAGTTCTCATTTTCCAAGTTTAGGAACTTTTCCAAGTTGGTGAAGATGACGATGAACAGTTGTATGGTTTGAACTGAGAACCACTGCCAATTCCTCAACTGATAAAGCAAGATTTTCTTCAAGGGCTTCTTTTCATCAAACTCAACTGGACGTCTGGTTCGATCTTCATCCTCAAGGGTGAAATCTCCACCTCTGAATTTTGCAAACCATCTTCTGCAAGTTCTTTCGTTCACACATTCCTCTCCATAAACTGAGTGAATGTTTCTAGCCGCTTCGGCTGCTGAGTTTCCTTTTTGAACTTATAAAGCATTATGTGCCTCAAATGATTCTTGGGTACTTCCATGTTAGCAGGGTTTTAATCAAACAAAATTTAATTTTATTGTTCTGTGAAATAAAATTTGATCAGTTTAAATGCATCTAAACATAAAAATAATGTTCAACTCCATTGGACATTATAAAATACTCTTTAAATTTCGTTCATTTTAACAAAAAGTTAAAATTTGGACAGAACTTATGGGATGACCTGATACATATGTACAAGGTCTGATCAAAACGTATCGAGATTGTTGCAGTAGTAACTGGGTTAAAATATGCAGAGTGGCACATCTCTCGTGCATGTTATGTTCTCGCTCACTGCTGTTGTTTAGAGCAATGCTTGGAAGGAAAGTGTGTAGAGTGTGGTCGTTTCAACACACTACAGAAATTCCATGGTTTGTGCAGCAGTTTTTGTCCAAAGACGACATTCTTCAGGTCCAAAAATCACCATATTCCCCAGTTATCGCCTCTTGTGACGTTTTCCCCTCCAAAAAATCAAATAGCACTTGAAAGGAACAAGATTTTAAGACATTTAGGAAATCTAAGAGAATGCAAAAAGGCAGCTGCTCACTATCCCTAAAAAGGAATTCCAGGAATGTTTTTATCAATGGAAACGGCGCTGGATAAAGTATGTGGCTTCAGATGGTGACTATTTTGAAGGGTATTAAATGCCGAATTAATATGTGTTATAGTTTTCTTTATATAGCACCAAACACGATACTTTCTTTATCAGACATCGTATGGATCTTGCATTCTTTAATTATATTATTTTTGTTCATAGCCACCTAAGATCGACGTTTTCCTCAGCTAATCATTTTCTCTTTGTTCTTAATGTGCAAGTGACCGGCTCCCCCTCAATTGAATGCAAACGTTTGTCTTTGATTTAATTGCTTCAAAATAATATATTCTCTCGAGTAAAATCCACCAAAATGACAAACGTCAATATTTTCGAATTGAAAAAGAAAACAGAAAAGCCTACAGCAATTTTTTAAATCAATTCATCACAAACAAGGTGATAATGCCACTAAGATGCAAGAGGCTACTGGAAGCAAAAGAGAATAAATAAAAACTTTAGAAGGAACCGGAAACCCGATCTTAAACAGGAAACAAGGGATGAACATTTACTCTTATTCAAGAGATCGGGGAGGAGTATGAATCGGGTAATAGGCGAAATTATTATTTGGATGTATAAGTTGACATCAATATTTTTTGACATACGAGTAGCTCCATCTTTTTTACCAAATTGATAATACAAGAAAACAGACCTAAAATTCACTTTGAACCACATATCTTATATAGGTTCATCAATGTTCATAACTTAAAAATGTATTCTCGTCACGCCACACATACTTACTTTTTAACATAATCTTTAATCCAGTGTTGAATACATATAACTAACTGTTTGTCTTGCACAGAGAAATTCAACTACATATTATGTAGCAAGTAGTATTTGAAAGAGAAACATAAAAAATTTTGTAACTTCCTTAAGAGGGATATAGCGCAGCCCTATGGTGTCTTTTCGATTCATTTGGACTTAGGACTTCGCCCGTTGTTATATAGTAACAGAATACTGTTTCAATGGGCCGTCAGGTGACTCTCAAGGTCTTCTTGGGATATAGCTAAAGAGATAATTGCCTTCTATATCCTGACATTGCTAAAAGTAATGTAGGAATATGTATGGTTTGAAGTGACTGTCAAATATTGGTCTCAATATAAATTAACATTTTGAATTTATAAAGACAACTAATGGATAGCGGCTCGGATTGAGGAGAGGCGAGTTCGAATTCCAGTCGAATTCATTACATTCACTTACGTGCTAATGAATGGTATGAATCTTTTTCTCTCTCCCCCGCCAAGTAAATAGCAGGACAGATAGGGTTATATAGCCTTTGATAGCAACTGGTCTACCGCAGAAAGAAATGGCAACCTACTGCGGGAAAAAAATCTGCCTCGTCAGTCATGTAACGAAAGATACATGATTGCCTAAGCGTGTATCACGCATGGCACATAACTGACTGACTGTATACAATAATTAAACAAAGAATGTGCAACATACGATTTAAGAAAGTACAATTATATTTGATGCCTGAGTCAACTGTTTCATTTACAATTGAAGCTGGTACAAAGATCTCGTTCCCCTATCAATGTTTGATACGAGCCCCCCCCCCACTCTACTACATCTTAGCTTTCATAAGGTAATACGCATAAAATGCAAATTTTATTGTAACCTAATTATGTACAAAAATAGGCTATATGCCCTATAGGTGAAAAAATTAAAAATAAATACAACATATACAAATCAGAGACACGTCATGATAAATCATCCCATCGTCTATAAATCAACAATGTTTTGCGGCAATTTTTAGCATCAACTTGAGATTTTTCTTGTTAAAAAGTTGAATAATTTTAGCACAACCAACAATATGGATAAACAATAGGGAATTTTTATATAGTGCTTTTTCGAGACTTAGTATGAGTAATACAAGTTGACGGATTCCTACAAAAAAGACCCCGGAATAACGTCAAAACCCGAGAAAATTCTTCATCCTTTAATAGTGGACCATAGTTTAATTTGTAACATATAGCGAGTATCACAAAGCCCGAAATTAAGCTTGGACCTCCCCAGTCGGGGTTGGGGAGAAACTTAGTATGCACCGGCCCTACTTGCAATAACTGTTGTACTGCAAACAAATATATTGCAGTTGTTTTGATTACAATGTATTTGCATGCTCACATCATCGATTTGTTGGTTATCACTGGAGATTGAGTCAGAGCAAATTTCCTGAAGGCACAATCACTCACATCTATATTCTTAGCAATGATGTTATCTGGATGGACTAATTTTCTCCTTCAATTTTCATAATCTATCAGTTGGGCATTTTGAGGAACGTTCCAAATGCCTCCTAATCATAATTATGAGATCAGCCATTTCTATAAGCAGAAACATTTGGGATTCGTTACTCACATGTTCGGTCCATGGTATGCTCATCAACTTTCTGTAGAACCACATTTCTGCTGCTTGTAGTCTCTTCTTTATCTTCGAGGAAATTGTCCAGCATTTGCTGCTATACAGGAGGACAGGTATCACGTAACAGTTCAATACTCTTTTCTTTGTTTCTAACGATGTTTCCTCTCTCTTAATACTCTGCTAAGCTTCTAGAATGCATCTTTCACCATCCCAATACGTCTTCAGATCTCAGTGTAGCACTTTCCGTTTTTCGTTAATGACTTCCCAGATATTTAAATTTTTGTACTCGTTTGATTTTAGTATCCCCGATTGGTAATTTGCACTTTGGGCTCATCACTGATAACCATGCATTCTGTCTCCTTGTAGTTTATACTTAGTCCATTATTCTCGCTTTCCTTCAACACCTTCTGTAGGAGCTTTTGTAGTTTCCTTTCCATGTCTGCTATCAACACTGTATAATCTCCATACCTTATATTAAGATTGTGGCCGCCGATAATGAATCATTGTAGGACTTCTAATTTTCTCAGAATCGCCTCGCTGTATGGTCTGAATACATCTGGTGAGAAGAAACATCCTTGTCTTACACCCCTTTCTATTTTTGTAGTACTTTGCTTAACTTTAGCAAGACGTCTTTCAACTATTCCTCTGCGTCTTTAAGTTTTTGCATCATGTTGCTGGCCAACAAATGTATTTGGTTTTGTTTATTTTGTTTTACAGTGTCGGAGTTAGCTCCTCCTTTAGTTCTTTAAACCTTCACTAGGGGCCTCTCTCCCCTGGCTATAAATACTGGGTGACCTTTTGCCTCGCTCTCTTTTTTTCCTCAGGCTTTGGGCTTTGTACCACCTCGCATATGTGAGCTCTCACAGATACAGCGTTTGCCAAATTCTGGGAACACGCTAAGAACAATACACGTACGTACGAACACTCACCACAATACACATACACCACACAAACTCAATGTAACTGTCCATGTGCTTGTAACTTGTACTTGTTGTTAATACATATATTTGTTTGTATTTAATTATCGATCTTGTTTGCTTTCTTTGGATTTAAAGTCCAACATTTTCATGTAGCTGGGCCGGCTAGCAGGAAATTTTAACCCACGTGTGTTCTTTATATCTTCACCGCAACGGTCCGCTACAACAGCACACCAACACTTCAATGGGTTACTTAATGCTGACAAGATTCCTGGCAAAAACCATTTTGTAGATCAGGCTTCACTGACATCTTTGTAACGAGGATTCTTGTCCAGTTTAAATGATGTATTCCTTTCAGGCACACAACTTGCAGATAAATTTGTCCCTATTGATCCTCTCTTTTGGCCCATATTCCCTGCAAAAGGCGCACAACAGTCATTCATCATCGCCTTCTCGAAGAGCCCACACGTATTCTTTATACAGTAGCATGTCCGTCTTGATAGAAACAGGGACTGAACATTCGACCAACACATGTTTCATATACCTGGAACACTGGTTGATCCTCCCTGTTCAGCAAGTACGAACGGGTTACTCTCGTGTAAGCGGGTCAATGCTATTTATTCCCGTCGTGACCCTCTGAAAGTCGACTTCCCCTCTCCTAGTTTAAATGGCGAAGAGTTTATTGTATGAGTCATCCTCCCAGCACGGCTGCCATTCCCTTCAATATACCTGTCAATCACCTCCCCAAAGTCAGTGTATAGAGCCCTCACTCTCGTCCTCCTGTCCAGATTCCCATCCAAGGTCAATTTGGGTACTAGGTATGCTCCATTACCACCCTCAACCTCGATGTGACAAGGAATCCAATATAGTATGATGTTGCCATGTTTACAATCAGCGCTCATCTTGCTCAAAAAAGTATTTTTCCAGGGTAGTATGAAAACTGCCGGGAAGTGAAAAGACTGGGAAATAATTATTTGAAGAAACGAAATGGCAGTGACCAAATTGAATACTTTCCGTCGACAACAGTGGAAAGAGAGATGAAAATAGACAAAAATAAACGCTAATCTATTAATGCTTCCATTTTAATTAAACTTAAACCGAATGTATTAAAAGCCAACGTTACTTTTCTTGTAAGCTTTTTGGGGATTTAGAATTTCAAGAGTTGAAAAGGATTAAAAAGTAAAGGTGAGAATCACTTAGCGATTTCTTCAGAATGTCATTAAATTGTAAATTACTGTCTTTTGATCTAATACTATCGGTGTGATATAAAAATTTCTATCTTTAATTCCTTCAAGATTGGCTTTTCATTTCGTAGGTGTATACCCTCATTACTTACATTCGGACTATTGTCCTCATCGTTGTTGTTGTTTCAGGTACAGTAAGTTTGGGTGTGCGGGAGGTGTAATGGATAACGTTTCGAAATTGGGAATCGGAGAAGGAACTCCGAGGTGGGAGGAACAAAGACGGTGAATACAAAAATCAAAATTATATGGCTACCTCTTATAAACAAACCAAAAGACAACATGAGACTTATGAAACAGTGAAAACGAAATTTCAGGAAAAAAAAAGCAATTTCCAACTTTCATAGTTATAGAATCCCTAGATAGCGAAATATCAAAAGTGTCTCCTTTTGTGTTGCAAAGGGTTATGTCGGCCATGATTGAACCAAAATCTGTAAAAAGAAAGAAGGAAAAATAATACACTTTTAATTCAAGTCAAAACCAAAAACAAAAAACACAGAAAAATTACTAAAAATCAAGCAAATAGACAACAATAAAGTAAAGGCTTACTCCCACCAATTTCTTAATTTATCTAAGGGAGTAATAGAATTCCTAGAGGTGTCACTCTGATCACCAGAAGAAATTAAAAAGGATGAAACCCTAAAAAAGCAAGGAGTAACAGACGTCAAAAGAATTCAAATAAAAAAAAAATGACACATCAATAAACACAAACACATTTTGACATTCAACAAATCTACTCTACCTAAAGAAATAAAAATAGGATACTCAATAGTCAAGGTAGAGCCATACATTCTTAATCCCTGTAGATGTCACAAATGTCAGAAATGTGGTCACCTACAAAATCTTTGTACGAGAGAATCAGTCTGTCGAAAATGTGGGGAACTTGAGTTGGATCATGAAGAGTCGCCTTATGAAGGCCCTCCTTTATGCCCAAACTGTAAAAAAGAAAACACTCAGTAGATTCTAAAGAGTGTAACATCTGGAAAAAGGAAAAGGAAATAATAGGAATAAAACACATGCTAAACATCTCATTCCAAGAAGCCAGAAAAAAGATTGAATCTTATTCACTTCCAACATCATATGCAAATATCGCTAAAATATCAAATCATCAAAAAGACATCCAAGAGAACAATGCAATAATAAGCCAAGATCTTAGAATTCTAATAAATGAATTAAAAAAGTCTAATAGAACAACGAAAATGTAGTACATTACACACAAATTAAACTCTCATAGACAAAACAAATATTGGGATTTTCCCAGTTATATTTGGTAAAAAATTTTTTGTGAAGCCCGCAAGAAGAAAGGAACACAAACACAGTTGAAAATGTTTGAAAAAACTTGTATTACAGGAAAACAGAAGTAAAGTTTCAATTGCAAACAGTCGGGTTTGCGGAACTTATCTGAAAGATGCGTTCTTATAACAGTTTTATATTTCCTGTATTGTTTTGGCTGGGTTGAAGAAAATAGTCTTGACTTCTGTGCTTCAGTTGCTGTCTAAATCCACACATGTGTCCTAGTGTTTCGATGACTGAGTGCAGACGGGGAACGTGTTGTCTCTGAGGGTCCCCACAAGCAAAAGAGGAAGAGAGTTTGTAAAAACCGCTCATGCGGGGGTTTGATGAAAGTCTAAAAAGCTAGCCTCTGATTGGTTGTTTTTCATCCAATCACAGGGCACCCGGTTAGCGACTCCGTAATACTTTCAATACAAATCCTATCCTGTCAACCTCAAACAGAAAAGAATCTGTATGTACAAAACAATTAACTCCGAAAATTACAATCCTAAGTAGAAAAATCCTTCAAGAAATAGAATCCTCTAAACATTCCCAAGAGAATCAAAAAGTACATAAAAAAATAACACAACCCAGTACATCATTGAAGAATCAAGAGAAATGGACAAAGATGAAAAAAAACTCTATATCATTTGAAACAAGGGGACAGTCATTATACAAACAAAGATCATCGAAAAACCTAATGGAAAATATAAGGAAAAAAGATCAGACAAATAAGCTGAAACAAAAAAAAACCTTCAAAGAAAGAAACGACATGAAACAAAGCGCTAATAGACTGGAGAGCATAGAAATTATGGACACTTCACCCATTAAGCATAAATCGGACAAGCAAAAAACTCTTAACACCCGGGGTCAAAACACTATGAAAGTGTAAAAGTGAGTTTTAATACCAGAAATATTTTGTAAAATAATTATTTTTGAAGGAAGAATTATTACCAGCAATACATTAATACCAACAATACGTTAAAAAAAAACAAAAAAACATCTCCAGCAATATATATTTTGAAGGAAAAATATAAATAAGCAACAATACATTTTTTTAAAAAAAGATATCAGCAATAGTAAAAAGAAAAAAGAAAAATTACCAGCTACAAATTTTTGGAAAAATATTACAAGAAATATATTTTTGATGGAAAAATATTACCAGCAATAAAAATTTTGTCGGCATTAAATAACCCATCAATGTTGATATTCCAATCGAACCAAACCAAAGCAAGTATCATGCGTAAAAATATTTTCCCAGAAATCGGCTGCACGGAAAAATGAAATTGTGATTCGTATAGACAATATCATATTGAAATAAAAAAAATAAAAAAAATTAGACAGACCTGACAGGCTGAATTTAGCAAAACTTGTTTAAATTAATTTTTGTTGCCTAAGCATAGCTATATTCTGGCATTTTATATACTTTTTATTACCACCAGCACTCACTGATATATATATATATATATATATATATATATATATATATATATATATTTTATATCCATCAAGACATTCATTTCTGTAGTTTACTGCTACCAGCAAGCAGAAATATTTCTTCTCCCGATTATGGTTATTTTGGCCGAAACTAGTCGAGGAATCTAAATGAAATAATAATAAAAAAAAAACGAAAGAATATTATTAACCAACAACCCAGTGTGCCTGAAGATTTTAATTCTTTAATACATATACATATATATATATATATATACATAATGGGATAACGATATATACATTTTTATATATCAAGAACAATTTTGGAGAAAAAAATGTATGACAAAGTAGAAAGGATTTTCGAATGACGCGTTTCGCCCCCTCAGGACCTCATCGGACGAGGTTTGCTTATGTTAATGCGACTACACATGCGCAAGAAGGAGAAACGCTGAGAATTTCAAGTTTAGAAAAAAAATCTTTGAATGTTTTGGGTATATAACCTAGCCAATTTAATTTAGATTCTTTTGCCTTTGGTTTCGATCATCTTTGTTAATAACTATTCCACATTGCGATGACAGAAGATCTGCTAAGCAATAGTGAAACTTTATGAACCTGGATGTAAATTTACTGTGGCTGAACTAATAATTAAAGTCCGTTCTAAACATTTTCGTCTTAGTGAATTACTTTCTCTTTTAATTAGAGTAGCCATTTTTTTTATATCAAAATTGTGATCACTCTCACCCAGGTTCTTACAACCTTTCACTATTATTTTACGGCAGTGCGAAAGTGACTGAAGTCAAGGCACCAGAACCAATAACATTGCGGATTCTTTGGATTTTATCAAGCATTCTCTATATATGTAGCAGAAGCACCGGACCATATGTGGCAGCAATATTCAAGGCATGGATGAATGGTAGATTTATAAATATGTCAGATAGATTCTGGAGATAAAAATGGTCTAGAACGACACAGTGAACCAACTTTCTTAGCAGCAGACCTAGCAATGGATTCAAAATAGACTTTCGACAGGAGGTAATGTTAGCCCAGTGAGTCGTTCTTCTGTATGTTAGCATTAGCCATACTGAGTAAGGCAGAAAGGGGTCTATCAGATTATTAATAGACAGCTGTATGGATTTTGATCTTCCCTTTATACAAAAATAATGGCTTACGAGATTAGCATGTTAAACACGGATCGATAACAATATAACCTTGATCGATCGATAGATAAAAGTTTAGCTATCTTTTGGTAATGAGAAAGCTGAAATTAAATTTACACGAAAATTGGTTTTGCATTATAAAGAAAGAATTCTTTATTCAAAACTGGAATTACCAGCGTCACAGTGGGCATATTTAGAATTCAGTAATGAATTACCTCAAAATGTGTTTTTCTAATGACTTCATCTGTTCGTAATTTTCAAGCATTGCGATTAAAACTTGCTTTGCAAATCAGCTTTCATACTCTGTTTAACGGGGATTATTTTTTGGGTGAGATCGATTTTTCTTGAGGCTCACCGAATTTAGCCTCGACTTTTCTATAAATGATGAAAAAAAAAATCGAAATAAACATTAACTGCGTTTGGATCAAGTTTTAACACTGGTTGCTGATTGGCGGCAAATCTTTGTAACCAATGACATCGCAATGAGACTCAGCTAACTGAAAATGGTGTACACGTTACCGTTCGTTGTGATCGAACATTAAACCCCAATAAAAATTTAATTTTTGAACGTCTGAAAACGAATTTAAAAGCACAGAACAAGACAAGATCATTAATTTTAATTTTCTAAATTAGACACATCTTAGATTGCTTGCAATTCAACTGAAAACTTTTTTTCTCTCTGCGTGTGAGGTTGTGGGTATTTGGAAGGGGTGTAAGTCGCATAAAAAAAAAATAAACCTGTGTACTGAGTTCAAAACTCGGCTGGGAGATTTTGCATTCACTTGGCACAAATATCCTTGGAAAGGCATCTTGCAATGAATAAATAGCAGGAGGGTTGTGCCCTTTAGCCTTAAAAGGTAAACTATTCTCGACGTCCTACAATAGATCAGGTCATGGATCGTTCCTTGCTCCTGGAATCATATAACACAATACAATATCTTACTTGTAGAGGTGGTGGGCGCTTTCATTCCTCGTTCCACTCATTCATCATTACCCCAATAAAAAAAGCTTTTGTGTCAGAATTCTTTAATTTCCCTACTTCTCAAAAATATATTTCCAATCATATATATATATATATATATATATATATATATATATATATATATATGTTTAATATTCTTTTTTTTTAGATACAAGTATTTAAGCAAATACTTGTATCTATAAAAAGAATGTTAAAACATAAAAATGTCTTTAATAAATTGTCGGACTTTGTCCATTTTTTAATGTATATATATATATATATATATATATATATATATATATATATATTTTCTGAAGAATCCAAGCATTTATGATTAATCCGACATATTATTACTTTTATTTATGTCTTAATCATATCACCCTAAGCAAGACAATAAATCCACTCAGACGCAAAGGGAGTGGGGTAGTGAGTGTTAGAGAATCTGAGAAAAACAAACACGTTTAAGTTGAGAGGACTTTGAAAAAAAAATAAGTAAGATTTAAATTTTTGAAAATAAAGTTGACTGGGAAGTAAGAAACCAGAAGAGAGTTCTGCAAGCAAGAAGTGCGAGAGAAGAAACTGTTAGCATAGAACTTACGGTTACATCTAGCCATTTCAACTGTAAAATCACGCGGTCTTGTGAATCTAGTACTTTGCTTAAATTTATAAAGTTTAGGCACGATAATGGAAAGTTAATCAGAACAATTAATAGGAAAGCATTTATTAAAAAAAGCATAGGGAAGCTACGTTACGGCGATGGGAAAGTGACTGAAGGAGAGATGCCAGGTCAGAACGAATAAAATTGCAGATTCTTCTTTGGATTTTATAAAGAATCACTAAATATGTAACAACAGCACCAGACCAAATGTGGCAGGAATATTCAAAGCAAGGAGGAATACATATATATAAGACAGATTTCTGGTGAGAAAAATTGTCTAGAACGACACATGGAACAACCTTCTTAGTAGCAGGCCTAGCTACTTATTTGATACAGTCTCTCCACTCTATGTCGGCGGAAAAAAACGTTAATCTGTGAAGGTACAATGAATCACTATTCTGAGGGTTAGCATCAGCCATTCTGGTGGACGATAAAACGTTTTCTCTCAGACAATTAAGAGAGCAGTTTCATTTTGGAAGCGTTAACATTAACCAACCTTTCCTTGCCTGAGTTAACAACAGAAAGATCGTTTTTTTTTTAGATAAGCTGCCAACTTGAGCTTATCAACCCGCCCAGATTTAACATGAAGTGAGGTGGGGTTCAATTCATTTTTGGGGAAAGAAAAATTTTAGTACATTTCATCATGCATTTATTGAATTTTTTTTTGTTTTTCGGGAAGCAACATCTGCACGTAGAGTAAATTCATAAAATCTATAAATAAATCTACTGGTATCAGTGAACACTGGTACATATGGTAATAGGCTAAAAAAAAAATTTGGTAGTTGTTGGAGCATGAAGTCTCATACCATACATGCAGAAAAGCAAATTCCAATATCTATATATCAACAAAAAGACTGACAAAGCAAGCAGCAATATACAAAGCAAATATTTCTATAAAATGGGATATTTCTTCAAAAGAAACAGCAAAATATTGTGCAATTCCATAAATTTCTTAATTTCTTTTTCCTGGGTGATATTTTTCAGTGATGTTTTTATCGACATTATGTTTGTTCACTTCAGGAGTCCTAGTTTCAGAGCTAAGCTCTATGTGTGCATTGATTCCTTGTGAATACCACTTTTTTCATGGTTTTCTTGACCCTTTCATACAGGATATTACTATATTGGACGCCGGGTAATTCCTTGGTGCATTTCTTTTTTTTATTTTGCATCCAGTAGGCTGGCATATACATGTAAATAAAATGTAATTGGATTTTATATTTTAAAGAATTAATTTATCAAATATAAACCTGGAATACTTTATGACTCAGCCAACTGTTACCTTTCTGTGACAAATGTTGTAAAAACTATCATTTTGTATATTGATTTTCAATACAAGCAATCTTTCTTGACCGATGTCATCTGATTTGTCTTTGTGCTAGTTTAAGTTTAGTAAAATGGCAGGAATGTATTTCCTATATGACAGCTATATGGCTGTGTTATAGACAAGCGTATGGTTGCAAGAAAGAAATACAACAACAACAGAAATAGATTTACGTGATTTATTTCAGCAGGAACGTGAGGGTTTGGGACAGCTACCTTGTGGTATAGTTCATAAGCCGGCTTCGGATCTAGGTCGATCTCTCACAGTAGTTCACACAGGTTGACGCTGGCGCTCCCCTGCAGACAGCTGCTGACCGCTTGGCCTGACAGTGACAGGTCTCTTCCCTGGCCACCTGTTGACTGCCCGTTGTACTTCCGTGTGACCACTTTTATGGCGTTTTTTATGGCTTAACAGGCTCGAAAAACGACGCGAGTATAATTAGGAGGGAAGAATTTTTATTGGTCGAAAAATAGAAACACTTTAAAATATTATTTTATTTTTCGACCGGAACTCGTGCGTCGGGAACATTTGTAAACGAAGATAATGGTCATTTTGTGACGGGGATTTGTCCCGTTCACATCCGGCTCTCGCTCTTGAGTATGTTAGTTTATTTGCCTGTAACTCAGCCGAGATATGTCTTATTTTATTTTATAACAGCTGTATTGAGTGATTTGCTTTTTTTGCTGCTTATTAACCCATTTGTGGGTTATTTACAGCTGAAACATATTTTGGATAGTACGAATAAGTTTTTATTTTTTTGGTGAGCAAATATTGCAAGAACAACTTTTTTTGCAAATGACAATACTTTTGCAGGATACAACTACTATTATTTATCCCATAGACTGGGGAGAAGAAATGGATTCATACCTTTCCCAAGGGTATCTGTGCATAAGTGAATGTAGCAAACTTGCCTGGAATTCAAACTTGGCCTTCTGATTATTCATTCATTTCACACATCTGACTGATACCAGGAAAAACTTCATTTTTATTTGGAATTGCTTTTCCGACTATATTACAATAGAAGTAAAACAATTTTTTCAGGTTGTATCTGTGACAATGGAGTGTCAGAGAAACATCAGTAATTACTAAAGAAACTTCAACTGGAAAATTAAGTATAAAATATATTTATAGATGCTGACACAACTTTGCAATGTGACACTTTGAGTGATAATAATATTAGTGCCTTGTATTCCTGTGTATTATGATCATACTCAAATGACAAAGTTCACCAACCTAATTTTTCCCATGGTGACATGCAAGATATATATCTGTGACACAGGCTATATGAGATCAAATTCTGATTTCAAAGCAAACTCTTTATGGGTATTTAAAGCTGAAACATATTTTGGATAGTAAGAATATTTTTGCGGGGTGAGCAAATATTGCATTAACAACTTTTTTGAAGATAGCAACAATTTTCCGGACACAACCCCTACTATTTAACCCATAGTTTAGGGAGAAGAGATGGATTCATACATTTCCGAAGGGTATTTGTACATAAGCAAACTTGATTGGAATTTACACTTGGCTTTCTGGTTATTCATTCATATCTTAGGTGTTAAGAATAATTATTTTTAGTGGGGGAGTGAATATTACTTTAACAATTTCTTGAGAATAGCAATTATCACGTATATTCAAATATCGTGCGAATTTTTATGGTGATTTTTGAAGCGTAGCTTACATGTGGCAAAATGTCAAAAGTATAGGGGCACCCAGTGAGGATCGTCCAAGTTTTTTATGATCATTTTTTTATGCAAAAACCAGGGTGTCGTACTATACACAGATGATTTTTTTCAAGAGGTTAAAAATCATGCATTTTCGGCGACCGGTTACGCCATACACGAGTAATTTTTTCTGGAGGGGTTAAAATTTATGCATTTTCGACTACAGGAACCCATCTGGTTGGCCTACGTTCTGATGGTACATTTGGCTAACATCTTAAGGATATGTTTTGGGGTACAAAACTTTATAACTGCCATAAATAGACAAAAATTACTATTATTACCACTCCTGATGATGATAAATAAAAAGTGAAACTGAAAAACGGGCTAGCTAACCGGTTTCAAACCTCGCTCAAGAAAACTAAATCGAGGTTAATAAATTGAATTATCACTAAAAATGGACATTATGTATTGGAGAAAAGAAAATAAAGAAGGAAAAAAAAATATTGTTTAGATAGAAATTAGTTGGAGGCCTAATAGGAAGTCTTTCCCTTTACACAGAAGAACTTCTGTTTGTTTGTTTTTGTTTTTTTCTTCCTTCTTTATGGCTTCCATCTTCAAAGTCCATTCAAGAACCATTAAGAGAATGGTAAATAAGTTTTAAAAAAGTAAACAGTAGAGAGGAAAACTGGATCAAGAGGTCAAAATAGGAAGAGGCATCATCATTTCAGCTTAGAGCTAAATACATTCTTTTTGTTAAAAGTAGAGTCCAATAGAGTTTTAAAAACCTCAGAGAATTCCCAGTAAGATATCTTTAATCATTTCTAAGATACAACAATTCAAATCGTAATCTAACAATTGGACAATTTTGTTGTTACACCTGCTATATATATATATATATATATATATATATATATATATATATATATATATATAACGACCAGATAAATATGATAGAGTTGGAATAGATGTTCATTTAATTCATATAACTCATTTGCATCGCATTTACTACACATACTGTGCAATTTTATTTTGGGGCGACGGAACAGCGTTCCTCCCATAACCCATTTGTTTATTTTTAGCAACACACACTTTGTGCCCGACGAGCTGTAATCCAGCGAAACTTCAGTCGCACACCAAAACGCAGATATATATATATATATGTAAGCAAATATATGGATATAAATCCGACAGTATGAAAGAAAAATACAGAAAAATTATGTTTAAATGAAAATGTCCATGAAGATGGTCTTAAATAGACCGAAACGTCCGACGTCGACTTTATTTTAACATTAATAATGCATATTCAGAATTTTGTTTTTCTGTATTTTTCTTTCATATATATATATATATATATATATATATATATATATATATATATATATATATATTGTCTAGACTACTTTTTAATTTTCTAACATCGTCCATTTCGAAATGATCTGAAGCACCCAACTTGTTGCTTAGTCTTTCTTATGTCTTGCTTCACTGTAAAAGCCGGAATTCCGGGATGTAATTGATCGATTTATTCTCCCTTAGACCCGGAGACTCTTGATACATTACATGACATTCGTGCATTATCTCTCCTTGATGTTTCTTGTCACCAAATATGCCTTCAGACTTTTAACACTCAAATTTCTCTCCATCCACGATTAGACAGCCTGTCGAAATGAAATTCTAACCACAAATGATCTGCCGCCTTCGAGACCGAAAAGCTAAGGGTCGTTGTGTTGGATATTTCGGGTGTGTAAGATCACTGAAGTTTGGTGGTCGAGCTTGTTGAAAGTAGGTTCAAGAAGAATTATCATCCTCTTTGGCTTGTCGACAGCCGTGGGAAAGACTTATTCGGACAGGGAGGGGTTTCGAGAAGGTAAGAATTTAATAGAGGTCAAGTTGAAGAAATTTGGCACAGATGGCGCTTTTAACAGCGAAAGAATCGCCTCAGGCCGATTTCGATCAGTGAGAAATGAAAAAAAACAAACAAACAAAACAAAACAAAAAAACGGAAATTACAAGCAAGAGGATAGAAACGCTAGAGATTTCGGTGATAATTGTAGTTCTCAGTGCATAGCAAAATAAAATTCGAGAATTACTTCGCCTTAAACGAAGAGTGACCTTGCTGCTGGAGATAAAATAAATCAGTTTGTTTTGGTTTCCCTCTGGGTTTTTCATCAATTTAGTTCCCGATATTCATCTTGGTTATTAACTTTGGTGTCAGACTTTCCTTGTTTATATGTTCATAAGTGGAACTGGTATCTACGATCCATCGCTAAAGGGACTGGGAAAATAGTCGGCTTTATGTACCACTTCAGAAAGTAACTGATTACTCCTGTCCTGCTCTATCGTCACAAGAGTCATGTTAGACCAATATGGGATATTTCTGCTTTGTCTGAGACGGAGCTTCCAAAGCCTCACTTGTCAGACTCGACAGATTTCAAAAGTGTTTGTGTGGCCTTGTGAGTGATGAGTTATTTTCAACTCTTCAAAAAAAAAGTCAAAGACCCTCCGCGTTGCCTTATTCCCCTATGGAAACTACACGAACTTCTACAGAAGCTAATGAAGGAAAGAAACAAGAAAGGACTAAACATCAATTGGAAGAAAGAAAGAATGCATAGTCAGCGAAAGGAACAGCCCAATATTCGAATTACATATTGGAGATAATGAAAACAAATAGGTGTAACAATGTAGATATCTGCAAAGCGTATTAGCAGAGGACAGAAAGTGCGACCCGGGAATCCAAAAACGCATTGGAATAGCGAAAGATGCCTTCCAAAAGCTAAGCAAAGTATTAAGAAACCAGAAAGATATCGTTAGAAACAGAGAAAAGAGTATTGAACGTTTATGTAATATTAGTCCTTCGATATTGCAGCGAATGCAGAACAATCTCGTTAGAGATGAAGAAGAGGCATGAAACAACAGAAATATAATTATACAGAAGGGCCGGTGATAATACTGTAGATCATGACAAAGTTCTAAAGACAACGACAATAAAAAGGACTCTTATAATGAACACCAGGAAGAGACAGTTGAAATTTCTGGGGCGCATAATGAGGAAAGGGGGTTTGGAAAACTTGATACTCACAGGACAGAGTGAAGGTAAGAGAGAGCAAAGCAACATATTTCCTACCTGGTGAGCTTTAGTGGATGGATGGCAGAGCAATGTTTGGGAGAGATGGCAAAAAGACGAAAATTATTAAGAGTTACAAAGGGTAGGAAATTGGGAAGAGTAATGATTGTCAACGTACTGAAGGAACCCGGCCCAATAAGAAACTGTGTTAGATGGAGTGTTTTTTCGTGAAAAATAGTAGCTTGAATCAAGTGAGATAAAGAGAATGAAAATAAAATATATAAATATATAGAATATAAAAATAGTAAGATAAACTGGTTTGATTTCGGACTAGTATTATTATAGCAGCAGCGATTATTGGAGAGTTGCTGTTACCAAAAACTTTGACTTTTCTGGCTTGTTTTTAAGTAATATAGATCTAATGTAATACTTAATCTTAGTGCTGAAAGTTGATTTTTTTGTGGTCTGACTAATAATTTCTTACATATAGCAATAAAAATAAACCAGTTCGGATCAGACTCGTGGCATTATAATACTGCCTGTTGGTCTCGTGTTTGCCACTGCTGTTGCTCATTTCCGTTTCCTTTTGTTGAACTGTCGTTCTCTGTCGTAACCCTACCAAAAAAAAACATTGTACTTTTGGTGCCGTCACTTGGCGGTGGTCTTGGTCTTCACGGCCACCGCATGTCGAAATCAGCAAGCTGAAATACTCACAGCCATGGTGCCATTGCTGAAAACCAATTTTTGAGACAGAAACCAACAAAATCTATATTGGATTTTTTTCTTTTGGAATGGAATGGAGGAGGGTAGAGATGTTGGAGCACTAGGGGGAGAATTGGGGAGGCTCCTAACCTTATTTAAGTTGGTGTCTTTTCGGTCTGGCGAAAATGAGCTGATTGAGACTTGGCTTGACCCATGGCTCGCTACGCCAGGCCTTCTTTTCTTTCTCTTAGTCCAGTTCATCGTCTTCTCTCCCCCTTTTTAATGCGGATGAGGTGGGGGTATTTCCTCCACTACTATAAGAGAGTAAGGAAGCTGTTGCTGTTGCTTTTTCCTGTTACTGCTGCTGCTTTCCCGGTTGCTGCTGCTGTCACTGCCGAAGGCATTTCCTACACCTTCATGCCAGAGTCCAGAAGAAGACAGTCCGTGATGACAATGCCCACTTTATTTATTATTGGAGAAACATCTCTGACCTGTCCATATTTCGCAAAAAAAGCCCTCAGCCAGTCCTCTGTGATATCTGCGGGCACCCCATTTACAGTCACTGTTATCTTTTGGGTGGCCATGTATTCCGTCTGGAGACGTACTGCTTTTGCCATGATAATGATTCCGGCTAGCTGCTTGGCTTCCTCCTCCGTAGCCAGCAGGATGTTTCATACAGCATAAGATCTTTTAACCAGCATTTTTTGCAAATTTTTAGGTCCTTCATGGCCTTCTCCATTGTTTCCCATCAACAATCATAAAAAGGAAGCAAACACAATAATGGTTTCGATCTGGTAAAGAATATGACATGCTCAGTTTTAAGTAACAATTTGAGAAAGCAAGGACAAGGTTGCTTAGATTTCTTTTCGCTTTTCAGTGATGACTTGATGGTCAAGACATGATAGGCAATGAAGACTTGTTTTGCTCTTTAGAAAATATTTTTTAAAAAAAGAAGAAAAAACTTTTAAAAAATTTTTCTGGTGGTCGGCGACTGTACTGGCTTCTCCATTGTCTACTCAGAATGCAAGGAGGGTGACAGGAAAAACAGTCTTGCTGATCACTGATCTAGCAGTAGATTTATTTTACTGAAAAACATTAATTTTTTTTCTATGTTATGAAAATTACACATTAGAGAAAAAACTTAAACGAAAAGACTCTTGTTTATTTTCCTAATGTTCAAGAAAAAAATCAAAAGTCCAGTAGAATTATGGAGAATTCTTCAGAAACTCTTTCCTTTAAAGCTCTTTTCATGAAAAAGACGCCAGTTAATAAAGATCTATAGAAAATATATAGTTTGTTATAAAACAGAGTAAGCCTTCCATTTCACTGACCATTAATGAAAATATTTCGCCTCGACTTATAAATTGACAGTTTTTATTGTTTTTATGTTTGTGACTGGGTGTTTAATTGCTTCTTGGAAGAATTCCCTCCGGTAGTGTCAGGTTCGACATTCCACAGACTACCAGAGGGAAGCAACATCTAAAACTAAGATGGCGGGGCTGATTGTGTGTATTAGAACCGAGACATCTTAATTAGTGACATTTTAAACAATGCAAAACTTGTGTATGTCGACAAATTTGATTTTTTTCCCTAATTCCGCTCGTGTCTAACGACTTTGTTATTCGTTTACTTTGAAACATTAATAGTTTAAACCTCTCTCCACTGGTCTCGCTTCCATTACAACTTTGAAGGTATGTAGTCAACAGACGTATTACAAAAGGAAAATAGGAATTAAAAATAAAGTATAGACGACATTGAAGACAAGGTAATAAATGTACCAGTTAAAAGAGTAAACAATATAAAATAAGATGATATGTATTTAAATCTATCTATATGAAATGGTCGAAAAAGAACGGAAGATGTTGAGAAAGATTAGACTAAAATGAAAATTTGAAGTATGTTTGAAACTCGGAAGGTTGAATGGTGTGTTTATTTTTTTAATTTTCTTTTTGATTTGATACTGTTGACTTTCACTTTCACTACAAGAACTTTGTCAATTCCGTTTGTCGAGAATTTGATCAATTAGAAGGTAACCATGACCAATTACTCCACAACTATCAACAAATGTGACGGTTTATGTCCCTCTTCCTTCTTTTTATTAATGCCATTAGACTCCCGTGTTGAGTATAGGGTGACGTTCTCATCACGCTAAGTTTTACTTATGGGGGTTCTACAACTAATAGGATTTGCCAACTTTACGCCCAGTGGATTCTGAAATCAATAGTTCTCCTTTTCCGAGACATTCTAACTCAAAACTAGGAGTGAGCAAGAGAAAAGATGAATTTGTACATTTCACAAGGGTATTTGTATGAAAATGAACTCTACAAATATACCGAATCCACTTTCCGCGCTAATAGAAGCTGTTATTTACCCCACTTAAAAAATGTCGCTAGGGGACGCTCCTTAAGCATATGAATAGGAGATGATACTCTCTATCATTCTCTTTCTTTTTTTTCTCCGAGACAATAAGATGTAGTCGCACATGCGGAAAACAAAGTGTCTTCCACCGGGACATGTTCACTTCACTTTCAAGGCATTACTTTCTCTCGGATTCATACACACAAACACGTTGTCTAGTTTAAATGTTTCCTTCTTTTATTGTAATTGTGTGCTTAGCTTAATACATACATTGTCATTTGTTTTACATACTGTTTTGTGTTACTCATTTATTATTTGAACTCACATTTGAGTTCAAAATAATTGTTATGGGAAAATATACAAGGAGATACGTGTTTTCTACATAAATACAATTAGTATTCCCGGAACCCAGCAACGCTACGAGCACATCCTAAGATTCTATCAACACGAATATAACCCTTCAACAAAAATGGTAAACTTGTTACAAGGATAAGATAAAACAAAACAGGATTTCTGTACAAAGAAATTCTTTTAATCATCTCACTCCAAGCAAGGCGATAATACCACGAAAATGCAGTTGGTTACTAAGAGTGAAAGAGATCTATCTTCCATATCTAGAGAGGACAAGGAACAATAAAAGAACACCATCTATTGATGCCTCAATTGTTAGGCTGATCAGCCTAAGCTCAAAATGGCAGCTGATGTCCAAAATGTCTTCAAGTCTGCCGTTAACTGTAGCAAAAGATGATGTGTTAATTTTAACACCTGCAAAACGAAACTTTCCTCCATTAATCCTCTGAGAGACCTGTCTGCCTTCCAACAGGAAAGGCACTCATTGAGACTTGTCAGGCTAACGATCTCAGCTGTACATGAAGTGGAAAGACTATATTGAATCCAATGCTAGCTAAGTCAGCTACTAAGAAAGTTGGCGAGGCAGTTTTTTTTTCTATCTTTCATATCTATATGTCTACCATTTGTCCTTGCTTAGAATATTGTTGCCACATATGGTCTGGTGCGCTTTCACTTTACCTTGAGCTCCTTGATAAAATCCAAAGAATAATCAGCAATATTAATGGTCTAAATCTGGTAGCTCAGGTTCAGTCATTTTCCTACAGCTGTAAGGTTCCTCTTTCTGCCATTTTTATGAATACTTTTATGGTAATTGTTCAGATGAGCTCTTCACTATGGTACTTACACTTTTTGAATTTAAGTGCAGTATTAGACTGTTATCAAGATCTCATCAATTTACAGTAGAGCTGGCTAAATGTAGCTGTAGATTCTATGCTAATAGTTTCTTCTCTTGCGCTTCTTACTCGTGGAACTCTCTTCTGGCTTCATGCTTTCCAACCAACTTTAATGAGCAAAAACTTAAATGCAATGTCAATAGTTACGTACTATCCCCCTGATTACACTTTTCTCTTCCTTTTCAATGTTTCTGTTCCTAATTCTTCCACACCCTGTAACCCTTGTTGTGTCTTAGGGATACTGATTTAAAAAAAGAAAAAACTTTTAGGAAAGCAGAAGATGGTAATTGATGTTGCATTTAAAGATCTAAATGTTGTAAGTGACAGGGAAGCAAGAAATTGGAAGGGAGTTCCAGAGGTAAGAAATGCGATAAAAGAAATTATTAGAATAGAACATAGAATTGCATCAAGCAAATTCAAAAGTAAAACAGTGAGTTGCCAATCTAGTAGCATGCTTAAATTCATGCAGTTAAGGTACCAAGGATAAAAGCTAATCAGAACAATTACCATGGAAATATTTGTAGAAAAAAACAGAGGGACGCTATGTCACATTGGTCAAAAAAAGTGTTGTGATGCCAGGTTAGGATCGATTACATTACAGTCTTTGAATTTTGTCAAGAATCTTGAGATATATAATAGGGGTATCAGACAAGATATGGCAGCAATATTCAGTGCATGGGAGATTTAAGTTTTTTTTGAAAAATAGGTCTTGGTCAAAAACATTTTTTTAAATTTTTTTTATTTATATAAATATATATATATATATATATATATATATATATATATATATATATATATATATATATATATATATATTATATATATATATATATATATATATATATATATATATATATATATATATATATATATATATATATATATATATTATATATATATATATATATATATATATATATATATATATATATATATATATATATATATATATATATATATATATATATATATATATATATATATATATATATATATATATATATATATATATATATATATATATATATATATATATATATATATATATATATATATATATATATATATATATATATATATATATATATATATATATATATATATATATATATATATATATATATATATATATATATATATATATATATATATATATATATATATATATATATATATATATATATATATTATATATATATATATTTGTGCGATGGTTAAATTGTTCAAATTATCAAAATGAAATTAAAACTGACATCTCATTTTAACATATATATTTACCAAAATTTCACAAAATATATTGAAATACTAAAGAGTCAATTTATTCAATAAAATCGCTATTGGCTTTGACCACAGCCTCCAGATGACATCAGATTCTCCTGTATCTCTTGTTTAAGTTGGTGAAACCTGCCATAATTCTTGCCTTCAGTTCATCTGTGTTGTTACAAGGAGTTTTGTTGGTCTCTGTCTCAACTGTGCCTCACAGATAATAATCAAGTGGGTGGCTGTCTGGGGAATTAGATGGCCAGATATAAGGGGTGATATGGTTGCAGAAATTGCCTAACAGCCAGGACTGGGTTCTCCTGCTTGTGCGGCATGGTGCAGAGTTCTGTTCCCAAACACAGGGTCTTCTAGCAGCTACCTTGTGGACCCAGGGCTGCACTACCTCCTCAACACTGAAATGTTTGTACTGCATACAGTTTCCAAATTTCTTGCATCATAGTGCTCTTTTTCTCACAGATTGTGCCCAACTGACCCTACTATGCTGGGCAGTCTATAAAATTAAAACAACAGACATGGGTGAAATATAAAATGGCGACAATTTACCCATCGCACCCCTGTAAAGAGGAGACTTCATGAAACAGAGATGTAGTTCTAAAGATGGATGTTGAGAATGCCATAGGTGGGACATGTAAGCAGCAAGGAAGTTTTAAGGAAAATGGAAGCAAAATGGACCCAGATTTAAAATAAGAGGGGGAGTTGAAATTTCTTTCCAATGAGGAAAGAAATCTTTGAACATTTGATACTCATAGAGCAAAATGAAGGCAGGATGGAAACATGAAACTATGTAACGAGTTTGTGGAAATGAATATCAGAACAGAAAGTGGAAGTAGGTAGTAAAAATTCAAACATTGTTAAGCACTATGACGAATAGGAAGTTGTGGAGAACGATGCTCGTTCACATCCTGAAGTAATACAGGACATAGAAGCAGTAGTTAAGATTTTGTAATAATGGTTTAAATAATAAAACCTATTGGTTATCTTGGATTTTTATGTTTTTCAAGATTGGCCAAACATTCAAATTCTTCGTTTTGAGTTGGCAGCAAAGCATTCTAAAACTTGAATATTGAAATGAAACAAGTCCTCGTCAGAAATTCAACAATTTCATTTGATTCAAATTGATTAAAAGCAAATTCTGTTCTCCTCTTTGAAGAAATTCCATTTTTATAACAATAGTGGTTAATATTTTTGTTTTGTGTATGCATAGCAAAAACTGTTTTCCTGTGTTAATAACTGTGGTATTTTTTTTCTTTTCACAGGTAAGTGGAAACATTTATATCAATCTACCAGAATCTCCTGATTGGCATACAATCTCATAATAGATGACGATTGTTTTGCATAATGGAAATCGATTACCTGACAAATATCAGGTAAGATGAAAATACGAATATTTCTCTTGATAATATCTTTTTTACTGTGTTGTTTCCAGGAAATTATTTTTGCAGTTTTTCAAACAAGCCAATCCAAGGAACCGCATCTCTTTTCTTGAAATGTATTTATATTTCAGCATAAAATAATTTTTATTGTTATTGTGAAATCAATTCTGAAATTCTTTTGGGTTGAGGGAAGTCACTTCTGTCTTTGTTCAATGAAAACATCTATAGCCAACAAGATTGGATAGAAAGTAGTAGCCTTTTAACTTGAATCTAAAAACAAGAAAGTTGCTACCTACCAATGTATTCAAGTATAGTGTAAATTTTTATGATCAGTTTTGATGCAAAAAATAGGGGGTTGCATTACACGTAGGTAATTTTTTTTTTTTTTGAAGAGGTTAAAATTCATGCATTTTCAGTGACCAGTTGCACTATGCATAGGTCAATTTTTCTGGAGGGGTAAAAAAAATCATGCAAAAAAATTCGGGGGTCACACTATACAAGCAGTCGACTTATAGACAATTATTACAGTATATGTTGATTAAATCCTCTCAGCTAACATACAACTGCTGCAATCTGTAATTCAGAAAATAGCTAGTGTGTTTTTTATTTGCTCACTTGCATATCAGATTACTTGACTTCTCTCCATTTCAATACAGTGTAACCCGGATATAAGAGACCCGGATATACGAGAAACCCGGATATAAGAGAGATTTTCTCTGGTCCCAAATTAGAGCCATACTGACCTAAACAAAATAGACCAAACCCTTCATATAAGAGAAACCCGGATATAAGAGACTTCTTCTCCGGTCCCGACAACTCTCTTACATCCGGGTTACACTTGTATTTGCAATAAAGAATTGATCATGTACAGATATTATTATTATTATTATTATTATTATTATTATCATCATCATTCGATTTCTGCTATGGACACATACCTGAAAGTCTGGGAAAGACCTAAAACAGGTCGTGGTGTGTTGTTATGATGATTCATGAATTTTTTTTTTTTTTTATCTCCGATGAAGTTGCTAGCGTTACATAGACAAAGTTCTCCTTAGTGAGTGCTGGGATAACCAATAATACAATTTTCTGTATGTCTCTTAAGCTGGGGTTTCCAGGGATTCTTTCAATGTGTTGTTTTGTTCCATTTTTATAATTCCAAGTGCACCTATTACCACTGGTATTATTCTTGTTTTCAATTTCACATTTTTCTATTTCAATTTCCAGGTCTTTGTTATTTTTGATAGTTTTCAAATTCCTTAGTTGCTATGTTACAATCCGCTGGACAAGCCATTATCAATTAGTAGGCAAGTTTTTTCTTTCTGGTTTTTGACAATAATGTCCGCCTATTTGCTTCAAAAAAATGTCTGTGTGGATGGTATAATCCCATAGAATGGTGACATCTTCTATTTCTGTAACGGCGCTGGCGATGTTCATACCAGTGTTTGCTTACACATTTTCCAAAGTGTTTGCACATTGTCCAAAGTATTGCCCCCACTCTATCGTGACGATTTTTATATTCATTTGGGGCAAGTATAAAACATCCTGAGATTAGATGGTCTATTGTTTCTTGGTATTTGTTACAAACCTGCATTTTGGATCCACATTATTATGTATGATTTTGCCTGAAAAAATTTTTTTCTTGCGCTGCAAAATAAAGCCTTTTTTTTAATCCAGATGCTCGTAACCATCGATGAGTATTAACTTTATCAACATTGGGTTTATTTGCACGTTCTGGATATTGGCCATTAGAGGTTTGTCTTGCCAGTTGTTTCATCTGTTCAAGGGCTTTATCCTTCTTTCTTTTTTCATATCTTTTGCTGCAATAGTTGGTTCTTGGCTTCTGTTTTGATTTTAATTTGCCAGAATCTACTAAATGTAAATGTTGTTTGTATTTACTGCCTTCTTTTATTATTGAATATTTTTTTTTCTGTTTTCTGTTGTTTCACTAATTTTATCATCCAGTCATTTGTTGTTTCCATGTAAGTTAGTAAGCCAATAGTTGTTGTCTTGTATGACAATTCCTTTGAATAAGACCTTTCCACCTTCTTTTCGGGTATGTATAGACGGTCTACATCAGCCTTTGGATGATGTGCTTTATACTTAAAAGAAGCTTTGTTTTAGAATCCATTTGTCTGATGTCATTTAGAGTCCAGTTCAAGATGTTGAAACTATATTGGACCACTGGGATGGCAAGGTTATTAATGGCCATAATTCTGTTCTGAGAATTCAATTCAGTTTTTAATACCAGTCGTTTTCTATAGTACTCTTTACAAACTATTTCTTTCATTTTTCTTATGGTGAATTCCTTCACTCTCATTTACACCTAGGTAATTGCCTGCTTCTCCTTGTTCTAAATCTTTTATTGTTACAGCAGGGTCTAAACTAATAGATTTTGTTGGTTGATCCTCGTAAAACTGTAGCTTTAGTACATTTATCCAAATTTTTTCATTCCAATGTCTTCACTTTGAAGCATTTTTATTCAGTTTGTCAGAAGACCTTCCAGCTCATTGTTGCCTCCTAACATACAATTTTAAGTCATCCATGTAAAATAGATGGTTTATTTTCTTTTGAGCTATTTTGGTATTCTGTCTTTGTTAAGTTGGCTGGTTAATGCTATAAGTGAGCAAAATAATAAAGGAGACAAAGAGTCACCTTGATTCCTCTATTGATGTTTATTTCATCTTCTAGGTTCCATTTTTTATGATTGAGGTAAAGTGGAGTTTTCCATATCGACATACATTGTTTGATGAAAAAAAAAATAACGGGTGATACCTACATAGCCTAAAGACTTTAAGATCCAGGAATGTGGTACACTATCGAATTTTACGATAATCTATCCAGGCAATACTAAGATTTTTTTTTCCACGGAAGCAGTTTTCATCCTATTAATAAAAAATTGGTCTTTACATCCGTAGCAGCCTCGTTTGCACCTTTTTTGTTTCAAATGGTAGTATGTATTTCCCAAGAAGAAATATGTCTGTTTTGTTGAAATAGATGTTAGAGTTTGTATTTTTGGAAGACATATTGGTCTATTTTTTCGAATATTTGTGTACTATTTTTAGGGTAAAAAAAAAAAATCCTTTGGTCATCCATGATTTTAGATCGGTCAATTCTTCTTCTTATTCTTCTTCTTATTCTTCTTCTTCTTATTCTTATTCTTATTCTTCTTATTCTTATTATTATTATAATAATAATAATAATAATAATAATAATAATAATAATAATAATAATAATAAATAAATAAATAAAATATAAAATATTAATAATGAAAATTATGAATAAAATGAAATAAAACAATAATATTTAAACCTTGTTTAAAATAAATTAAATAAAAATAATAAAATTATTCCCAGCATGCAAGAAAAACTGTTCCTGCTGGAAATATGGCCATCCTACCAAAAGATGTTATATTCAATCTCTTTGCCAAGAACCCTCATGCAGGGAACATGTGCATAACTTCTCTCTTTGATATGACTTGTAATACTACAGAATAAATTTCTCCCTTTTATAACATGTACCATAACATGATTGTAACATGAAAAATACACACACACTAAAATACACAAATATATATATATATATATATATATATATATATATATATATATAAAGTGTATGAAATTACCATACAATTTACCATGCCATCTGTTATTGTGTACGTTTATTTTTTCATGAACACAAGCCTAATTCCTAGTACCATGGTGTGAACGCATACCCCACAATCACATTCTTGCAAAAATGAGACCCCTCTGTTTCTGTCTACAAATGTTTCCACTATGTTTAGTTCCTTCCTTATAAACAGATTAATTCTTTATTTCAGATATTTTGTTATTTTAATCTTTTGAGTACTGTAATATTCATCGTCTTCTATCTATGTCTGATTTGGAATATGATAAAAATATCCCAAAATATCTGAAAGGAATACTCATTTGATATCTATCAAATGCCTTTTAGTAAATGAAAATAGGTGTACCTTTCAAGAACTTACATATCATTTGTAAAAGCAGAAACCAAATTATTGAAAATGACTGATAGTTTCGGCAGAAGCATTTGTAATGAAAAAAACATTTGAGTAACGTCTTACACATGCTCAATACCCCAAAAAACATCTCTTGTTTGCACACAAGAAAAACAATAAAACTTTGTGCTTTGTTCATTCATTATTTTTAATGAGAAGGATTCCTGCCCAAACAGAGCATATATACACACACATATATATATATATATATATATATATATATATATATATAAAATACACCAGTTAATGAAATTTGAAGAATAAAAGTCAACAAAATTGATAACATTGGCAATAAAATTGATAATATTTATTATATATTAGCCTTTTGACAAAACTGAATTATGAAGAGAAAGATTTTAAAGTCAGGATTTATTACCATTTTGTTGTCTTTTTATTTCTCAAATTTCATTCACTGGCCTATTATATCTACATATTTATAAAAGCACATGTGTTTTGTTTTTTTCATTTAAATTATATATATATATATATATATATATATATATATATATATATATATATATATTATTGTTATTGCAGTTTGTTAGTCATTTTTAATTAAACATGTAAGAGGGAGGGATAGCTACCCAAAGCTTGTTATTTATATATATATATATATATATATATATATTTGTATATTTTGAAATTTTTCATGTGACAAAACAGACTATCATTAGTGTTCCATGTATTGGTTGATATATTGAAAAGTAATTGTCATCATTGATAATGGCTTATGTGATTGGCCAAAAGCTTAGATTGAATTTAAACATCTATCAATATGGTGATTTCCTTTCGTCCTTCACTGACAATGTTTTTAAGCTTATCAGACAATATGAAAGGAACTTACTTAAAATAAATAGACAAAACTTGTCTGTATTATTTAATGAAACACGCATCAATATATATATATATATATATATATATATATATATATATATATTAGGTTGGTGCAAAAATAATGTAATGTCGTTTTTGACGTTACATCAAAAACGACATTATTACGTCATTATTTTTGCACCAACCTAATATATATATATATATATATATATAGTACAATAGAAATAGTGGAGGTATTTCTGCTGCACTGTATAAGACATGATAAGACATTAAAGACAATGTTGTCCTCAACGAGCTAGCATTTTGCCATTATCCAGGATGTATTTCTACTGCACCCTGTACATATAATTAAAGAAGTGTATGGCATTAGTCCTAGTTGTTTGTATTTTTGACATTAGCATTGACATTAAAGAAAAACATAGAATGACAGACGGTATTATAGAGATTCACTCAATTGTGTTTGACTTTTATGGACTTTGGTTCAACCACTTTTAGTTCATTACCTCCACCCACTTATTTGTTGTAGTATTTTGTAAAATCTCCCCAGTTATTGTTGCCCCAAGATATATATATATATATGTGTGTGTGTGTGTGTGTGTGTGTGTCATGTCAACCGGAAGTTTCCATCTCAAAAGTCAGGTGTCAAATAGCCAAAATCAGTTATTTATGCATAACCTTTGAGTGACACTAGTGGTAGCATTGAAAATTATTAATCCACCACTGACAGTGTTTCCCTCACATTTTTGAGGGACTTTTTGTGTGCCAGCACCTGCTTAAGAGAAACTGTAAATACAGACCATCAAGCAAACAAGGGCAGTTGGCAACTCAACCGATTTACTAATCCATTGAAACATTTCACGTCTCTGATATAGATTCAACAATGAATCCAAGGTGTGAACTTCCCCTTTTCAAGGGATTTCATTAAACACACCTCAATGTGTGGCTTGTCTTAGAACATTTCCCTTTTCATGGATTTAATTAACACATCTCAACATGTCTCTTTGTACTTTACCATTTACATGGTTTTATTGAACATACTTAAATGTGCATCTTTGTACCTTTCGATTTTCAAGGGTTTACTTAAAACACACCTAAATATGTACATATTAATTAAAAACCCTTTGAAAAGGGTTTTTAATTAAACACACCTAAATGTGTGTATCTTATCTTTTGACTTTTAAATGTGTATGGATGAACTCACCCTCCTTTTTAAGGGTCTTATATTTACCACACAATGTACAAAATATGCAAATAATGATGAACAATAGGCTTTCCTACTGCCTGGTCAACACTCCTCCCGCTTCTTTTGGACATGAGTAGAGGCTTACACCTTGTTTCTTGTTTAGGAAGGGGTTCCCGGTACTCTCTCTCTCTCTGGCCTCTGTACTAGTGCAGCTCTGTTTCTCCCGTGATGCGTGCAGTCTGTGGCAACATCTCTTCATTCTGAGGGTACACGGTTGACAGTTCTCTGGTTGCTGTTTCCGACTGGTAGTTAGAGCCCTAACTCTTGCGTAGCGCCTTGAGTGGCAGCTCTGATCAACAGTTGTATAATGCCGGGTTTTGTAGTGCCATGTCACGCATGAAAAGGTGTCCTAGTCACCTCCGGTGGGCAACCCTGAGGCCACATTATGATGCAGACTGTTTAACCTCTCTTCCCACGTCACGGTCGATAACTGTCTGCTTCTTTTTACTTCGGGCCTTCTCATCTTTTCCAGTTGCTTTAATCTATCCACTATCCTTCTCCTCATCCTTTCCTCTATCACTCCTATCTGATCTTGCTCCAAATCTTCTGTAACCCCTTGCATCCTAGTGCCTTCCCTGCTCTGTTTGGGGTGAAACGCTTAAAAAAAAAAAAAAAAAAAAAAAAAGGAAAAAAGTCTCTTGTTTAAATGCACTGCTTAATCATTGTGTTGTATGTTAGGACAGCACATGGAATAATTAATAATCACTGCCACTATCCTATACGGGTTCACAAGAAGAACTAAATGCTTATTGTTCCCCCTTAACTCAACTAGTTCCATAACTTGCTATTGAGAAATTCTGCTACCCCCAACATATGAGATAATGATATGTATTTTTATATATTGTTATGATGTTGATTTGGGGTTAATAAAGACAAACGCCAAATAACACTTAACAATAAAAAGGGGTTTATTAGGTTTGTAAGTAGGTACAGAAATCACCTGAGTAGTCTATAACTAACTCAGCCAAGAACTTCTCCGACTCTGTCTGTCTATTGACATGCCGCTATTTAATGTCTTTGTTTGTAGACAAGTTCATCTTCAAGAGGGGTGGTAGGTTTCCTACACAACATATATCAAGAACAATATTGGGGAGGAAAACAGATTTCTTCACTTCTATACTGAAGTATAATAATATTGAAAATAAATATTAAAAAGTAAATAAATAAATAATAAAAAATAGATAAAAATAAATAATAAAAATAGATAAAAATAAATAATAAAAATAGATAAAAATAAATAATAAAAATAGATAAAAATAAATAAGAAAAATAGATAAAAATAAATAAGAAAAATAGATAGGTAATAAAAAAATTTTAAAAAAGTAAACATCCAGCATTCATTGACCAAGAAGTTTGTACTACTGTTGATTGAAATTTATCCTTGACTAGCAGCATGACCCGGCGTTGCCCGTGCTTGATTCAAAAATCGTATGACTCATACAGCAATCACTATCACTTGACTTAAAATATTTTTGCCCTTCCTTGCCTTTAAAGGAGTGCCCTTTGCCATGCTGATGTTGCTACATGCCTTACTTCTTGCCTATCTCACACTGCGAATTTTTTCTAACCTCTATACTAAACATTAAATCTGTTATGAAAAAAGAACTAAACAAAATGAACACAAGACGATCAGCTTTAAAAAAGCACTTGTAACTGGAAAAACCGAATGAAAAAGGAATGTTAACGACAAATACTTTTTCACACCCGACCCAGTTCTGCGGAATCAGAATCAAAATTGAGTTTAAGCAAGCGAATGAGCCAATTGGAGTAAAGTGCCATGCAGATTTAAATTTTTCCCTACTTGTGACGAATGCAGCTATTGATTTTTTTTGCATGCTAGTTAACATTCGTGTCAGTCATCTGTTGGCTCACACGCTGGCCAATAGAATCTCCCTGCCTATTCATGGCAGCTAGCTATAGGCTCTCACTCTGGCCAGTAGAAAATGGTTGCAAACTACATGAAAAGTGCCGTAGAAGCATGAAAAAAATCAATTATTTCCACTATCGATGGGAGTTGGGAAATGCAAAGTCGGTCTTGGCCTTTCTGCTAACTTGGAGCATGTGCATGTAAAATTTGGTGCAAATCTGTTGAAAATTGTGGTCGTGCATTCGTTACACACACACATCCTGCCTTTTATAGATAGAGATAAAATTTAGCACTTTTACTGGGATCCTCTTTTTGCACAAAATTTTGTTAACACAGACTAAGCTTATTCATTAATTTCTATATTGCCTTTAAATTCTCTACTGTTTTTTCTTCGATCAGAGATAAATGTCTCTAACTGAATCTTCCTGTAAAATTTTAAATTAAATTGTAATAAATGGCTTCCTTATCTTTCACGGAGACGTAATTACTTGACAGTAAGCAAAGTCGTTTCTTGTCCTTTCTTCTGTTTTAATAAATGAAAATATTGTTTTACCTGAGTAATATTTTAATGAGAAAAGTTTTCTTTTTTTCAACTGTTAATATATATTTGCTTTGTTTCTCGTTGATTCTTTCATTTTTACCACAATTGCAGCATCAACCTACACGTGTGTTTCATCAATACAGATTATCAGTATCATTTTACCCAACATTATTTAATGAACAAAGATCACTTCATCATAAGAGTGAACTATATACAAAAAATTTTAAGTTCAAAGGTACCATGGTCAGAGGTGGAATTGTGGGGTTGATGTTACTTGGTCACAATAAGTCTAATAATGTTCTCTTCTCATTTCCAATGCTTGAGATGATGTCAGAGGCAAAACGTTTACAGATAAAATAAGAGTTGTAAACATTTTTTTAGTTATTTAATATTCTAAAAGCATTTCTGGTTAGGCTGGTTGATTTTATGGGTTATTTAATGTCAAAGTTTTGTATGTGATAGCCATTGAGGATTGAACTCTTTCCTTGGTGGTCAACAAGAGTAATCTCTCTATTATTACATGCTGAGGGCCCCCTTCTGATTGAAAGTACTTAAATGGAAAGCATTAAGATTACTGACAGTAACAAATAACAATAATTTCTTTCTTTTTTCTTCATTTTTCTTTTTTCTTCATTCTTCATTTTTCTTTTTCCTTCTTTTTATATTTTTGTTCATTTTATCCTTTCTTCCTTTCTTTCATCCTTTCTTCCTTTCTTCTATCCTTTCTTCCATCCTTTCTTTTATCCTTTCTTACTTTCTTCCATCCTTTCTTTTATCCTTTCTTACTTTCTTCTATCCTTTCCTCTATCCTTTCTTACTTTCTTTTATCCTTTCTTTTATCCTTTCTTACTTTCTTTTATGCTTTCTTTATCCTTTCTTCCTTTCTTCTATCCTTTCTTTTATTCTTTCTTCCTTTCTTCTATCCTTTCTTTTATTCTTTCTTCCTTTCTTCTATCCTTTCTTTTATCCTTTCTTCCTTTCTTTTATCCTTTCTTTCTTCCTTTCATCCTTTCTTTCTTTCTTTCTTTCTTCCTTTCATCCTTTCTTTTATTCTTTCTTCCTTTCTTCTATCCTTTCTTTTATCCTTTCTTCCTTTCTTTTATCCTTTCTTCCTTTCTTTTATCCTTTCTTTTTTCTTCTTTCTTCCTTTCTTTTATCCTTTCTTTTATTCTTCTTCCTTTCTTTTTATCCTTTCTTTTATCCTTTCTTCCTTTCTTTTATCCTTTCTTTTATTCTTCCTTTCTTTTATCCTTTCTTTTATCCTTTCTTCCTTTCTTCTATCCTTTCTTTTATCCTTTCTTCCTTTCTTTTATCCTTTCTTCCTTTCTTTTATCCTTTCTTTTATTCTTTCTTCCTTTCTTCTATCCTTTCTTTTATTCTTTCTTCCTTTCTTTTATCCTTTCTTTTTATCCTTTCTTCCTTTTTCTATCCTTTTTTATCCTTTCTTTTTCTTTTCCTTTCTTCCTTTCTTTTATCCTTTCTTTTATTCTTTCTTCCTTTATTCTATCCTTTCTTTTATTCTTTCTTCCTTTCTTTTATCCTTTCTTTTATCCTTTCTTCCTTTATTCTATCCTTTCTTTTATTCTCTGCATTTCACCTACACTGTTATCTCATTGTCTTCATTGTAATGATCTTTTTTGTTCTTTAATAAGCTGACTTCTAAGACATCTGAGAGTTGGAAGGTCTAGACTCTCTATGACATTTTCGCAAGGCACGTGTTTTAACCCACATGGTGCCTGTCACCCCAACAGAGCTGAAAGGACATCTGTTTCTGAACTCTGACCTCTCTCCTTGACTTAGTTTTTAAACTCCTACTTTTATAACTATCTTTCACATCACACTATTCAAAACTTTGTATTGCCACCTTGTCAAAAGAACCACTTTCATCTGTAAATGCCTGGAATCGAAAACATTCACCCAGCCAACCTTCATGACAGGTTGGAGGGCATTGAATATTCTGACTGTGTGGTCTGCTTCTTTTCAACCTACCCATGTCAACAAAATGCCCAGTTTTATGTATGGCTATGTCAGTTTTTTAATAGAATTATTTTAAGATTATTTTTGACAGTGAGGTTCGTCCTGTACAAAGCCCAGAGGCTACTCAAGGTACAGGCTTACAGTGTAAGAAACAATTTATTCAGATGGGAGGGGAAGATAATGGTTAACCCTAGATTTGAACAGATTAAGATAGTAGTGATCTAGGAAACCACCTCTTGGGAGTCGGTTCCACAGGGTACTGGTTAGCAGAAAGAAGCTGTTCTCACCATTAGAATACAGAAGGAATGAGGGTGGTTCCCTATGATGTGAGTGTCATGGCAGGTCCTAACTGTGGAGGTTAGAACTGGTGGAACCAAGGAGGGTGCTTCTGTTTAAGATGAGAAGATATCAGCAAAGCTATTTTTAATTTATTCATGGCTTTTACGTGTAGCCGTTGAGACATAAGAAAATTATTTATACTTCAACAAAGACAATGTGTATGCTTTGTTCGTTTTTCATAAAACAAAAATAAAATAAAAATTTGTAGATCTTAAATTAACAGAAAATAAGAAACTGTTGTAATATTTGAGAGGTTCAAATGTAAATAAGGAAAATGTAAACTGCTGTGTTGGAAACCTCAAAATAAAAGGAGCTCTCATTTGGGTTGTGGCGAACCATTAACGGACAGACAACCAATGACTCCTAAATGGATTTTTTAATACATTAGAATAGAATTCTTGGGCAAGGTTGGGTTTTTCTAAAATGTTTTATTGAACAATTAATTGTTTTTTTCATATGTTTATTAGGGAATGTATAAATCAATCTTTTCTCTCTGTTATGGTGAAACACACCTATTCTATTGTTAATAGACTCTCCCATCTAATATAAGTAGGAGTAGGAAGAGAGTCAAGGTCAGTTAATGTCGGATGACAGTTAGTCGAATATGAAAGTATCAGTGACCACAACAAGATTACTCTGCGTAATACCTATTATATCAAGTTTCTAACGTTTTGTACGTCAAACCTATTTTAGGACCGATCTAGTACAAATACAAGCCTTCACTGCGAAATTACTCCACAGCACTCTCCCACCCTATTTATGTGTTAAATAATAGAGCAGACTTGAATTTTTAGCCTTGGTTGGCAGCCAGTCTAGAAAATGGACCATTCTCAATACAAAACAGGCTGAACATAGGATGAACAGCCTAATCCTGGAACTATAGGAGCAACAGATAGAACATTGAAGTCTGTGATCTCATACTCTCCCATGGATTCTATGGGACATAAGAGAGTGTGACTGAATATTATGCAATAAAAATTTCAGATCAAAATTCAGGTTGAAAACTTAATAATCAAACAATACATTTGAATATTAATAGGTTCTTTAAATTTTATTATTTTCTTCTTTGTTGTTTTTTTTTTATTATTAATTTTTCTTTATCTGAAACATATTATGGTTTAAACAGTTACACTTTTTTGTCTGAGAAAAGCAAAGAAAATTCATTCTTTAATAACTTAATGATTTTCTGTCAAATGTGTCTTCAAAGCATTAACAGTTTTAGAACAAAAAAACTATGATAAGCAAGTTTCGGCTATTTTTTTGTGTGATTGAAAAGTTTTACATTTAGAATAATCAAAGAATTAAGACAGTTATGTTTAGGGTTTTTAGATTTGACAGAAGATGCATCTGTGAAAGACTCAGAAGATTCCATGTTTAGTAGAATAACTTTATAAAAAAAATGGCTTACGTAAAAGCAAACTAGAATTCACAGATGTGACTTGAAGCAAAACAAATATTAAAGTAAAAATAATTTATCTGAAAAGTAGTTTTTTTAGATAGAACATTTTCAAAGAACCCCTTGTTATACATTCTGATAAATACAGATCATTAACAAACTGAAAAGAAATATTTGTGCCAAAAATTAAACATTCATATTTACAATTTGCTTTTGGGCCAAACATGCAAAAGGAGGATAAAAATAAAGTCAAAATCAAACAATCTTTAAAAAAACTCAATTTAAATTTTGTAAAACTCAACTTGATTGGTTGAAGAATCTTTCACATAACTAAAAAAAAATAACTTCTCTCAAAATTTGTGTTCAAATATTTGGAGCATATTTTTTCCGTGAATGCAGGTCAGTGAACCAAAGCCGTATGCAAACATTGGCTGATCCAGAATCTAAAAGAACAAGAAGAGGTTCATTGTCAATAAATTGCTGTATCCATAAATAAATACCTGAATAAAAACATTGATTGTACTGTCAGTGTACTGTATCCATAAAAAATGAATAAGTAGAAATTAATTGTAGTGTCAAAAATGATTATAATAAAATAATTATAATTATCATTAACTCACTCTTTCTAAACCAATGAGAATTGACCACATTTTTCTCCTCTACACATACAAACATGTGACATTCTCACTATCAGACAGGCAGTAAATATGGACAGGCCATCAACACTTGTGTCAACGTTAAATTTCAGCTCCTTTCCCTTTTTCAGGTCATAATAGTAATATTTATCACTTAGCGCTCAACGAAACCTTGAGGTATGAAGCCCCCAGACACTTTTTGTGTTTTCTAACTACATTATCTAGACACTCTTTACACATAACTGTTTAAAAAAAAACATGCAAGAAAAACTGTATACACTTTACTATTCTTCATCTTATCCTTCTGCTGGATTCTGATGTATATTTGGTCAACATTTGACCCTTTGACAAACTCATAATTTTACTCAGTATTAATGTCTCTCTTTTCTCCATTAACACATAACAACCAATTAAGTCATACTTGCTTTGATGCTTCCACATCTTGCTATTTCTCATTTTTTCTAAGAGTATATATATATATATATATATATATATATATATATATATATATATATGTATGTTAAGGGTTTATAATTATTTATTCAGACTTATGACTCACCTACAAAATGAAAATTCCACTTTTTATGTGAATTGATACCATTTACCAGTTAATGACTATGATGAATAGTTCTTCTGTGTGTTGGTGGTTGTCCACAACCTCCTATTCTTTGTAGCTCTAAGCAATGTTTGTCCCTTTTCCAAGTCTCCTATGTCTGTTCTGGCATCCATTCACATGAGCTCATCAGATATGTAGCCTGTTGCCTTCAATATGACATTTAAGTGTCAAATTCTTTAAGCTCTCTTTCCTCATTGTGTGTCCAAGAGATTTCGTCTATGTCTTTCTGATTATAAGTGTTCTTTTTGTTCTGTTTCCTTTAAGACTTCTTTGTTGCTTATTTATCCCATCCATAGAATTCTCAGCATCCTTCTGTAGAACCACACTTCTGTTGCCTCCAGTTTTCTCTTCATCTATGAGGAGATTGTCTGGTGCTTTAATCATTAATGCCTGAAAGATAAACTTTTGTAAAAGGCAATGTAAATTATCACAGTAATACATGATTTGACTGAAGGTGCATTTTTTTTATTATGTCACAATTCATGTTCTTAGCAGGTTTATTTGATAGGATACTGGAATATTGTCACTCAGGAAATAAAGGCTATGTTTGATCGGTTACTGGGATAATTGTCACTCAGGAAAGAAAGGCTTTATTTGATATGTTACTGCAATACTGTCACTCAGGAAAGGAAGGTTTTATTTTATAGGTTGCTGGAATATTGTCACTGGGGAAAGAAAGGCCTTATTTGATACATTACTGCAATATTGTCACCCAGGAAAGAAAGGCTTTATTTAATACATTACTGCAATATTGTCACTCAGGAAAGGAAGGTTTTAATTTTTAGGTTGCTGGAATATTGTCACTTGGGAAAGAAAGGCCTTATTTGATACATTACAGCAATATTGTCACCCAGGAAAGAAAGGCTTTATTTGATACATTACAGCAATATTGTCACCCAGGAAAGAAAGGCCTTATTTGATACATTACAGCAATATTGTCACTCAGGAAAGAAAGGCTTTATTTAATACATTACTGCAATATTGTCACTCAGGAAAGAAAGGCTTTATTTAATACATTACTGCAATATTGTCACTCAGGAAAGGAAGGTTTTATTTTATAGGTTGCTGGAATATTGTCACTGGGGAAAGAAAGGCCTTATTTGATACATTACAGCAATATTGTCACCCAGGAAAGAAAGGCTTTATTTGATACATTACAGCAATATTGTCACCCAGGAAAGAAAGGCTTTATTTGATACATTACAGCAATATTGTCACCCAGGAAAGAAAGGCTTTATTTGATACATTACAGCAATATTGTCACTCAGGAAAGAAAAGCTTTATTTAATACATTACTGCAATATTGTCACTCAGGAAAGGAAGGTTTTATTTTATAGGTTGCTGGAATATTGTCACTTGGGAAAGGAAGGCTTTATTTGATTCATTACTGCAATATTGTCACTCAGGAAAGAAAGGCTTTATTTAATACATGACTGCAATATTGTAACTCATGAAAGAATGGTTTCATTTGATAGGTTCTGTGTTTTCTAACCAAGCAGATTGCATTCTACTTACCCATGTCTATTTCATCTTTAAGAGTTGCAAAAACTGACTGAAAGTTTCTGCAGCAGGGGAATTAGACATGGCATATGTCAAAGATTCTAACAATCATTACTTGAACTCTTAAAATATTTCACTTCCTGTATGTGCCTAGAGACTGTGAATTTCTACCTAGTTCTTGCTGACCTGATAGTTGCAAATGTATAGAGTGGTAATGAACAAATTTGCTCTGTTATATTTAAAAAGATTCTGCAGTCTATGACAACCATTAATTAACTGATGTAATTTGGCAGTTGCAACAAGTACATACAATGAGGAGCTAATGCTTCTTTTTAGTGAACAATATGTTTATTAAGATCTGAAAATAAGGCTAGGACTAAGACAAGCATTGCAAATTAATATGAATCAGAAAAGACATAAATATATAGGTGTGTGTGCATGTATATTTATGTGTACATATATGTGTGTATGCATGAGTGTATATATTAATGTTTATATATGTGTGTGTGTGTGCATACATGTGTGTGTGTATGCATATATATATGAAGAGAAAAAACGGTGTATATATATATATATATGTATCTATGTATGTATATATATATATATATATATATATATATATATATATCAAATAGTCTATATATACATATATATTTGTATATGTGTATATATATGTGTGTATATATATATTATCAATGTGTGTATACATGTGTGTGTGAGTATATATATATATATATATATATATATATATATATATATGTACATATGTGTATGTGAGTGTATATATATATATATACATATGTGTGTATGTGAGTGTATATATATATATGTACATATGTGTGTGAGGTATATATATATATATATGTACATGTGTATATGTGAATGTATATATATATATATGTATGTGTGTGTGTGTGTATATATATATATATATATATATATATATATATATATATATATATACATATGTGTGTTTGTGGAGTGTGTATATATATATGTACATATGTGTGTATGTGTATATACATGTATATATGTATATATATATATATATATATATATATATATATATATATATGTGTGTGTGTGTGTGGGTGTGTTTGGGTGTATATATATGTACATGATTAATAGAATAAGAGGTACAGTGTTGTAATGGATAGTCATTCTGTTTGTGGAATCTGAGAGATGATTTCGATTTCCAGTTGAGTTCATTATAATCACTTAAGTGCTAATATGCTTGGGCAATGATATGCATCACCCATTTATGGTAAAAAGTAGGACAGATTTGCCTTCACTTGTCATTTTTGCCTTCAATATGAAATTTGCATGTCAAATTCTTTAAGCTTTCTTTCCTCATAGTCATTTAAAGTAATTTCATCTCTGTCTTGGTTGGCAACCATTCTGGAAAAAAACGAAATCTCTGATTTCAAACCAGCCTAGAGCGTGTTGACTCCATCTTGCTATCTTACCCAGAAAACAACATGGTTGCTGTGGCTTCAGTAGATGTGATAATTTCATGGTGTTACAAATTCATGATCATGAATAGAATAAAATAGTTTATTTAGCATTTCATGGATATTATCACATCCCATCCTCAGTAGATATTTATTAAAAATCATTTTATTTAGACACCAAAGCAGTGAGTAACATAGTGGATTAGTTTACATATATGGATGCCACAAAATAAACAGAATGGGATAGTAATGGGAGAATCATTGCTTAGAGAGCTACAAAATATAGAACATTGTGGAGAGTCATGTCCAACTATATTCTAATGGGACACAACAGATGAAAGAAGGTAAGTACAGACAAGGGATCATGTATTGTAGATAGGAGACTGCATCTTTTCTATACTGTAGAAATAAATAATTGCTTTGAACATTCCAACAGTAGTGAAACATCCATGCTTATATTGGGAACTGAATTTGAATTTTGGCTAAGATTGCTTTTGATGATTTCCTATGAATGCTTTGAAGAATGCATGAATCCAATTCTCCCTGCTCTTTGTCTTGTCTTTTGATTTCTTGAAAACAGCTTATCACATGCGAGCCAAAATAGCTGACAAAGAATGGGAAATTGAAGTCATGGAAGAAACTATTCTCCCATAACTACCTTAGCTAGTAGCAGCAAAAGAACTTACTCCCACAGTCAAGGGTGAGCAAGTATTTTGACAAACCACACTACTTACCACATATGTACTCTTATGCCTATAGTCAACTTTGACAGGCATTACTCAAGAGTGTGAGATTACGACTGAGTAGTGAGTTCGATACACACTGGGTGCCCCATACTTTTGGCCTTGTGCCACATCTAAGCTACGCTTGGAAAATAACAATCAAGAGTGTGAGCAGGTGAGCTTTTAAGAAAATCAGTTTTCTATATATTGTTATCACCCAGGGAGTAGCAGCAAAATGTCATCATAGTCAACCTTGATATGGGTCAATCAAGAGATTAAACAAGCAAATAATTTTTTTTATACTAATGTTCACCCAATACAAGGCCCAAGAATCACTCAAGGTAGATGGTTACTGAATGAAGTTGGTGAGAATGAGAATATGGAGGTGAGTTAATGAGTGACCCTACTCTTGAATAGGCTGAGACTATAGTTTTCTGGGAAGTATCCTCTTGGGAGCATGCTTCACAAGGTAGTAGGTTTTGGAAAGATGCTGATGCTAACAGTTTCTTCTCTCATACTTCTTGCTTGAAGAATTCTCTTGCTTTCGAGGCAACTTTGATCATCAAAAATTAAAATGCATTATCAATCATTACTGCTTTTTTAATTTATGTTTTGTTATTGTTCTCTCTCCTTAATAATGTTTTTCTTTTTCTCATATTCTTTCACACTCAGTAAACCCTTTGTGTCTTATATGCTTTATTGCCTTGATTGGCATGAAATGATTAAAAAAAAGCTTCAAATATATATTGAGAACTTATCTACTATTTCAATAATCACTTAAAAAATATGTAAAGTCAGATATGTCCATGAAAATTTTGAAATGGTTGCTATATGAAGAGCAAAAAACCCAAATTTCCAAAAGACCTCTTTTAGCGAGATTATAATTTATTAAAAAAGAGGACAAGGTATATTTGCTACATAGGTTCCTCCTATAATAAAAGATAAAACTTAAAAAGATTTTGCCTCATTATATATGTTGTCACAACATAAATTTTTTGGTGGTGGGCTATTAGTAATGTTTTAATAAGGATCATCATGGTGGAGAGGGTCTTCCAACATCATACTCCTTCTCCATCAAATCTGATCAAAGCCACTTAACATGCCTCCATTTCTATTTTGGTAGCTTATTAGTCATTTTGAATTGTATATTTTATTGTTGTCACCACCAATCAATGGTTTTCAGGCATTGGTCAACAACCACCTATTTAATTCTATTACTATTTAGTAAATTAAACTTTGGTATTGGTAATATTAGCTGTTTCCTTATAAGGAATCAGTTGGTATTGACCAAAGCAACCAGTGCTACTCGAGTTACCCTTTTCTTTTCTTCCTTGGCTGAGATCAAAGCATAGTATCTGTTCTCTTTATCTTCACTATAATAGAATTAGGTTGGTACAAAAATAATGACGTAATAATGTCGTTTTTTGACGTATTTTTTAACGTTAAAAAACGACATTCTTACGTCATTATTTTTGCACCAACCTAATAATATTAGTCGTCTCCTTTTAAGGAAACATTCAACATTCTTTCACCGAAACCTTCAGATGAAATTTATAAAATCTTTCTCATAAAACAGTTTTTCAGGAAAATAGGTTTCTTGAGCCCCTTAATTATTATTGCTTTTTCCAGGATTGATGGAATGTCAGCATCTTGATTGTCATTATTCTCTCTTTGAGTTATATGTGCTATCCATTTTAGTTTTTGCTGCTGTTGGAAGTCTTCAAGTGATGTGGTTTCTTTTATTTGGTACAGATCTTTGTCAATCATTTGTGCCAGTCTATAAGACTTAAAGAAGGATGGTCTTTGATAAAAGCTAGAGGTTTCATTTGCTCAAATTTATTTTTAATCATTAATCTGAGTGTGTGGTTGTATACAGCTGACAGATGATTGTAAATAAATAATTTCACTTCTCTCTATGGTATGCATCTATATCTGTGAAATTAATGAAGCCACATTTCTTGCAATTAATCTGTATCTGCAATAGAGTAGATTACAAGCTGTATGATTAATAAATGTAGATGATGAGCTGTATATATCAGAACAATCGGAGTGAGTTTTCCAAGCTGCTGAGCCTTTGTAATCACCATTAGACTCATCCAACTCTTTCCAAATCCTTTGCATTGTCCTCAGATTGTCACCCAAACATTCTGAAATGTTTGTATTAGAGTTTGCAGTGTGAATGCCAAGCAGTATAGCATCCATTTCCAAATTTCTGATGGAGAAAATTGTGTCACAGTGTTCTTTTTCTCACCAACTGACCCTACTATACGAGGCAGTCTACAAAATCTAAAAGAAAAAACACACATATGCACAAATATAAAATGGCAACAACTTACCCATTGCATCCTGTATATATATATATATATATATATATATATATATATATATTATGTTTTTTTATGATTCTTTCTAGGTTTTCAGTGCAAATGTAAGTTAAATTCAAGGTGTTTTTATTAAAGATCTTGCTAAGACTGCTATTAGTAGGAAAGTGTTATTGCTTCAGCTGTTTCCATAGTAATTAATTTTACGAATGGACATGCTTATAAAGCTGCATAAATTTCAAGATTAGTTATTCCAAAAATTTCACTTGAAGTTGAAACAAATCTTGATACTTTAATTCAATTTAATTTTAATAATTATATTGACGTTTTCAGCTCTTGTTTTTGAAACGTGATAACTCTTATGTAGCAAAGGAATCATTTTTAAAAAATAAGTATTATATATATATATATATATATATATATATATATATATGCTGGAATTCCTATTTAGCTGTAATTATCAGAACTATTATTTTCAATCTGAATTTCTCATTCTGAATAAACCTCGGATTTTAGAAATGACCCAATATGGAAGTTTTAATTATGGCAGGACAGAGGAATGAATCTCACAAAAACTTGGCTTGAATTAATTTAGTTCAAATTAAAATGTTAAAAGAATGGGAATACAATATATTGTTTTTTATCTTTTGATCTTTGGAATATGGTGAATGAAATCTCCAATATGAATTCATGTTTAATCAAATGATAATTAAAAGGAATTAAATTCCATGAAGAATGTAAAATGCAAAAATTCATATTCTTAATTCTTAATGACAAATTAATGTGTCTGTCACACGAGTCCTACTTTTTAGCTTAACAGTTCATGAATGGTCATAAAAAGAAACCCCCCAAATACAGAGAAATCAGTTTTTTTAATATTTTTCTTTTTACTTTTAAAAAGAAATTATCAAGCTATCTCTTCATTTATTTTTTATTAATGACTCCCAAGTTGTTATTTATTTTGATTTTTTTTTCATAAACGACTTGTCATAAATTCCATTGTATTAAAGTTATGAATTAACGATTATTTAACTTCCTCATGAAAGGACAATTTTCAAAAGCAAATTCAAGGAAAATAATTAATATGCAGCACAGATTTTATTTAATTACAAGGTCTGAATCAAAACGTATCAGGAATGGTGCTATAAAAAGAAAACTACAATATATATCAATTCAGCATTTAATCTCCTTTGAATTAATTCCCTTTTGAATACACACACTTTATCCAACATTAATTCCGCTGATGGAAGCATTCCTAAAGTTCTTTGAAATTGTGTTCCTTTCAAGTGGGATTTGATATTTAAAGAATGTAAAGTCACAAGAACTGAGATCTGGCAAATATCATTGTCAAACCTAGGAAATGTTGCTCTTGGCCAAAAACTGCTGCACAAGCCATATTCACTACTGGAATCTCTTTGGTATGGTGAGACAACCACACTCTACACACTTTCTTTCCAAGCGCTTCTAGAAACAGTGACAACATTATAACTTAATGTGTGAAAAAGTTCAAAGTCAATCTATGCCATGTTGTTTCACTTGGCATACTTTAGCCTTGTTACCATAGCAACAGTTATGATACATTTTTTGTGACTTAAATTTTTATTTAAAAGATGGCTGCCAAATCAACGTTGTCTCACAACTTCATAGCTCTAAGCAATGTTGCTTCTGTGACTGAGTCTCCTTCTTTTTCTATATGCCATGTACCTTGAGGGCTTGGGTGATCATGGCTCTCCCCATTATTCTATCTTTTTTAGGTCTTAGTAAGGGTCTTCTTTTCATTATCCCTCCATGTTCTTGTTCTGCCATCCATTTACACAAGCTCTTTAGGTAAATTACTCACGGCTTCCCTTTTCTCCATTATGTATCCTGAAATTTTCAACTTTCTCTTTTTGATACTAAATATGTCTTTTTTGCTGCCATTTTTCTTAAAATATGTTTCTTGTTCACACATTCTTTAACAGACCGTCTGTATACACTATTAGTCCGGTGATGAGAGATGAGAGGTTTGTCTCTCTCTTTCTTTCTCTCTCTCTTTCTCTCTCTCTCTCTCTCTCTATATATATATATATATATATACACACACACACCCAATTTCATTTAGATTGTTATTTTTTTTCATTTAGATTTGTGTTTCTTTTGTTATCAGAGATCCCACACTATGATAATTGAAGACCTGCCAGGAATGGTAAAATGTTGTCAGAGCCGAGATGCTATAGTGATAGAACGAAAAAGAATCTAAGTGAAATTGACTAGATTATATATATATATATATATAATATAATATAATAAAATAAAAAGGCTTAAACACTAATATTCCATGGTCATAATTTATTCCATTGGAATCGTAAATACGATCCAATTCATTAGACCTACAAATTTATTCAAAAAATATGTATGTATGTGTATGCATCTATGTATATATATATATTTTTGCATATGTATGTGTATATTTACTACTAATATTATCTATCTATCTATCTATCTATCTATCTATCTATATATATATATATATATATATATATATATATATATATATATATATATCAAAATTTAAAGTTCTCAACATCCCTAATTCATTCATGGGCATGTAATCACACTGATCTAACAAATTTATTCTGAAGTCTGAAGGGACAAAACATACGATATAAAAACTTTTTTTCACTTCATCATTGTTGCAACCAAGAAAGGGTTACTGAATGAGGAATTACCAAAATGGAGGTTGGAAATGAAAATGGTAATCTTTATAACTTCAGTAAAATACAATACTCGCCAGTGGCATGAAGTAGGTAAAACACTGCTACTGGTGGACTACTTAGACAGCATATTATCCCCCACCACTTACAATAGTGTCCAACTTAATTATGAGGACTGGGACATACCCATTAGTGTTCATAGGTACAATATATGATAATCATATATTTTTCCCCTAATTGTTCTCGATATTCAGTTTTTCTGTAAAGCATAGCAGCTTCTGCAGATGCTTTCAAAACTATAATCAAATCCTATGTGGGGCATAGTCTGACATTTCGGTTACAAGAACTGTGTTATTGGACCCTTATATGTTGAAGACAATAGAGGAGTCTATTTATCACTATATCTACAATTCTCAAAATGTGTGTGTGTATGTATGTGTGTGAACAGATGTTTTTTTTATGTGTTTCCACAGTTTTCATCTGATTTCAATGATTTCTTTTTGTTTGATAGATAATTCTTCAGTGCCAGTTTTGAGTTCAAATTGGCTGGAAAAAATTACAACCTTGAAGGTGAAAAATCGAAAAAACTGATTTTTTACACTTTGCGCAAAATTCAAAGGTGAAATTTAATGTCTAAAAAACAGCGTACATTCAATTTAGAGAGTTAAAATCTAACGCAAAACATTATTAGAATTATAAGAAAAAAATTATATTCTTAATAAAAATTATTGTATATTGTTATTATTATGACAGTCCATGGAAGAGGTTCCTTCCTTGTAAGATCGAGAGTGCAAAAACGGCCATTTTCAGGACCACCTTCATTCAAATTGTTATCCCCCCCACACACATTTGGGGATGTGCTTCAGTTGCACCCAATTGTTGTTAATAATATTGATTTTCAGGTGGGATGACTTTAAACTTAAACTGTTCCAATTGAATAGCAAAAATTCCCAGTAATGAAACACCTGGTCAAAGATGAGTTATACTGCTAGTGTATATATATATATATATATATATATATATAATTATTAATGCATTTCTATATCTCTATATTCTACCACCCCAACACAAATTTGAATAATTGAGATGGAAGCCATGTATTTCCATGTTGGCTGCCTGCCAAATGAATCAAAGTTTTCAGTTTATTTGATGATATAAAGAAAAAGAGATTTACTTATGTGCAAATAGAATATTTTGTAATTATATGTGGTTGGATGGAAAATTTGGGGAATCACTCAAAATTGTATAGCATAGAAAAGCATGAAATTGTAAAATTAGTTTTGATTTATTTCATTTCATTTACTGAGAATCTACCAACACCATTAAGTGAAAATGTGCAATATATATACATATATATATATATATATATATATATATATAAAGAAATATAGTCTTAAGGTGTGCTATATTTATGGGATAAAGTGCTCAATATCAGAGATAGATGTGTAAATATAAAAGTGAACATAGAAGTCAACACTTAGAGGCGACAGTCTGTTTCATGCTATATGCAATCGTCAGGCCATATATATATATATAGAATAGATAGATATAGATAGATAGATAGATAGATAGATAGATAGATAGATATATGTATATATAGGACATGCAAAAAAGCAAAAAACAATAGCACAATCTGATAAAGCAAATTGTTGCTCAGAAAGCACAATTATTTTTTATATTTTCGTTACCTTTTTCCATGCATTTTTGCCTGCAATGAACAGGTGCCTGCAGGATGTTTGAAAAACAAATGCTGAATCAACAACTTGCTTTTTGGTCTACACCATTATTCGCATTGCTGGAATTCTTTACCTATTAACTGTGTTTACATCCACTGTTTCGTCTCTATAAACATTCAATAAGCAGTAGTAAATATCAGAATGTACAATTCTTTTTCCACATGGAGGAATTTCATAACACCCCACTGCTTTTTATGCACTTTCATGTCTGATGCTATTTTACCAGACTGTCATTCAGATGTGATGATGAAGATTTATATATTTTGACATAAAGTTTCAACCACCTGTGATAAAATAACCAAACATAATTTTTCTAATATAGTGGATAAATGAGTTGCTTTTACCATTATTATTTGTATTATTTTTATCATCAGACATTCTGACACTTTACAAATTTACAATTCAAATTGCACATTTGCTTTTTATTTTATGGATTTGACAAAGAAATAAAACCTGAACTGCAGAGCTGTACTATAAAAATACGCATTATTTTTTACCAAAAATTTACAGAAATCATTTTGCATTAAAAATATTTATTGTATTTACTTCAAATATTCACCAATATTGAAAAACATTCCTCTGATGATTTCACCAATCATTATTTACAAAAGTGCGATCTGAATCTACTGTATTTCCACTCACTTTATATTTGAGTTTTTTTTTTTTTTTTCAGCAAATCACTTTTCTTTTTGTTTCATAAACACATGAGAGCAGCCATTTTTGTTGTTCAACAATTCTTACTTCCAGTTTTTCTTTTAGTGTGTACTAAGATAAATTACTAAGCAAGGATCAGTTACCACATTAAAATCTATCTTTCTATGTGCTATATATCTTCAGGACATGTGCAATAACTGTTCTCCACAGTTTCCTCGTTTTTTTGTTGGGGTGGGGATGTTACCAACACTTACCTTTCTATGACTTCTTAATTCTCTTTACCCTTGTTTGTCTATCAATAAGTAAAGCTTGATAAATACGTTTCACACTGAACATAGTGAATAAATCACTGGTGGGATCTGTTGGTGTTATACAAACACAAATGTGCCTGAGCAAGCATCTGCAACAGATTGGATAGTCACCCTAGCAGAGAGGTGTCCTTTAAAACAAGTAGACAGTCATATATATATATATGTATATACATATATATATATATATATATAGCTGGCCACTCATAATCGAGGATCCCCACTTATTAGGGCAGCTAGCCAATCCCTATTGTAGATGCTTGCTCAGGTCCAATTGTGTTTATTTAACATCCACAGAACCAACATGTGGTTTATACTGCAACTATGTTGAAGAGACCTTAGTTACAGTCTCTGAGAAAGAGCGTGTTATCTAGCAGGATCCCCAACTTAAACAAGGCCAGCACCCTCAAAACCCTCAGTGACAATGACATGTGACTTTGTGCTAGCACAGCTATGAATGGCCATCAAGGGTTCCATCTACCCAATTTCACTCACTGGGCTTCAGTCAATCCATGGTATGGTTTTTAGACAGTTTCCAAAGGTGTTGCATGCTGGGATCAACCCCTCCAATCCGATAACATCAGGAAGTTTCCTTCCTGACAAATTGACCATTGTGAGAATCAAACCTGTGTCTAATGGTCAGAATGTGGACATCTAACCATGTGCCCATATATATATATATATATATATATATATATATATATATATATATATATATATATATATATATATATATATATATTTATATATATATATATATATATATATATATATATATATATATATATATATATATATATATATATTAAATAAATGGACAAAGTCAACAATTTATTTATTAAAGACATTTTTTATGTTTAACATTCTTTTTATAGATACAAGTATTTAAGTAAATGCTCTGTTTATAATAAACAGTATAAATAACATTATATTATTTCTATGAAAATTTCTCAGACATTCAGGCCGGTAAATGTTATTTAATACTGTTTATTATAAACAGAACATTTACTTAAATACTTGTATCTATAAAAAAGGACGTTAAACATAAAAATGTCTTTTAAATAAATATATATATATATATATATATATATATGTGTGTGTGTGTGTGTGTGTGTGTGTTTGTGTAATTGTTTCACCTGAAACCTCTAGGATACAAATGGTTAATTAGAAATAGGTACTATGAGAAAAAAAAACATTATTAAGGAAAGAGAACGATAAAAGAACAGGAATCAAGACAGAAGCTAGCAATTGACATTGAATTTAAATTTTTGAAGATCAAAATTAATTGAAAATCAAGAAGCCAGAATAGTTTGACAAGCAAGAAGTGTAATAGAAGAAACTGTTATCATGGAACATATAGTCACATGTCATTTCCACTGTAAATGATGAGACCTTGAAGCACCACCTTTAAATTCCTAGGTACCATAGGTCAAAGTTCACCAGAACAATTACCTTAAAACTATTTACAGAAAAGGTACAGAGTAGCTGCATTATGGTGGTAGGAAAGTGACTGAAGAAAAGATGTCAGGTCAGGACCAGTAAGATTGCAGATTCTTGTTTCCATTTTTTCAAGAATCTATAAATATATAGCAGGGCACCAGACCAGATATGGCAGCAATATTCAAAGCAAAGATAAATGATGTACTTATAAATATATAAGATAGATTTTGCCAAGAAAAATTATTTACCATGGCACAATGAATCAAATTGCATAACAACAGACTTAGCAATTGATTCAATATAATCTTTCCACTTCATGTCAGTGGAAAACATTCTGAGAAATTCCTATGAATCACTCTCCTGAAGGTTAGCATCAGCCATGGTGATAGAGGGCAAAAAATGTTCTCTCAGATGATTAAAAGATCTGTTTCATTTTGGATGCATTAAAATTAACAAGCCATTTCTTGATAACAGCTTGTAGGTCATTTTTTAGATGAGCTGCCAATTTAACCATAGCCAATAGAATAATTTGAAGAATAACTATGACCATTCACCAATATCCATTTGGGTAATACAATAGACCTTACTACCCATAATGCTGCACTGACCAACATATATAAATAGTAGAGCTAAAATACAACATGCATGGCTAGAAGATTGCATTCAAGTGTGAAATAGACTCTTGCTGCTCATTGTTGACTGA